>PITA01005424.1:102500-110925 GCA_004023965.1 Spilogale gracilis
TTATGACAAATAATTTTAGTTGTAAGTACTAATACTCATGAATGTACAGAGAGACACATATACATATATTTTATTTTTATTCATATGGATCTGTATACATGCATCTTGTGAGTTATATATATTAAGTTTGAAATCTGGTATTTCAAATAAGAACCAGAACTGTACTCAGTTCTGGCAGAACTATAACCCAGTTGTTAAAAGATATTTGGAAAGAAGTTAGATTTTTAAATTTTTTGTCTTCCTCTTAAAGTAAGGAACATATAAATATTATCTTTATCTCATTTTTTCCTTGCTGAGATTTGGCTTTTGTTAAGAAGTGTTCTCCCAAACAGAATTAAATGGATAAGAATTCAAATGAGATATTTGCATTTTTTAATTACTTTAGTAATTCATTAGCAATCCACAAAAGTTATTCAAATGAAAGGTGTTTAGATATTATAAGCAAAAGTTACATAGGGCTTTTAAGTAATTATGCCTGTATTTAATGTATCCTGTATATTTTTTAAACTCTTTCTACTTATATACTTAAAGTCATGCTTGTGTTAATGAAGTGTATATTATATCATGGGTTTATACATATGATTTCATTTCTTTATATTTTTCTTCTCAGATGAGATTAAAAGGCTCTTAAAATTTCAGACTTACAAAGAGACAAAGCGATCATTCACAAAATGAGAAAAGTAGGAATTAGCTCTATCTGAAAATTGAAGTGAAAGTACATAAGAATAAAGACCATTATTGAAGAAAACGATAAAAACTAGGAACCTAACCATACTGGAACAGCATTGCATCTCTAACCAGAAAAAAACTCTCCATGTGTAGCTTGCTTGCAAATGTCTTCCTACCATTTTCTTCAACAAATGCTATAACTAGGTAATGGTACTACATTATATTTCATACAAAGTAATCCCCCTAACTAATAAAATTAAAGCAAAGAGTACTGAGAATCCCAAAGCTGCCTGATACTCTGTTAGACAATAAAGAAGATTCACATGTAGCTAATGAGGTTCTCAACCTTCAAAAGCTTATCATAATTCCAGCTGAACTGAAGAGATACTACTTCCCAAAAAAGGATTTTTATTCAAACTTCTTTTATGCATATGGCTACTGTGTGAAGACAAATTATCTTCCCAAGTGCGGGCCATTTTAAAAATGCCCAAACAGCTGTTGAAGTTAACCACTGAATTGTAATTAAGTAAATTGAGGGGAGTTAAATTGTTAAATTGGCATTTAACACTATAGTTCAAACTGTATTTGAGATTGAAGCATTTTATCAGGCTCATATCACAATTTTAGTGTTCTTTTGTTCAGTGTATCGCTCACTAGTGTATGTGTACCGAATTAATTCTTGATACGATTTATTTTTCCCCAACAAAAAATTGGTTGCCAACATAGTTTAAGTAGAACAGGTCATCACAGTCCATTATCACTCTACCTGCTCTTCCAACAAAATGGAAACTAGATTTTTTCAGTTAATAGTATGAAATAAGTTGGTGCTGCCAATGCACTTCTCACTGAAAAAAATGGTAAAATTAAGAAAACATCAATTGGTATTAACTAGCAGTTTCAACAGAGGCTACAGAGTGAGTGGATAAGGAAATAAAATTATTTTCTCAGTCCTGGACCCACATTATTAAAGTTTTTGAGGTTCAGAGAGAAAAAGCTAGTGTACCTTACATTGCTTTTGCCTTTCTTAAAGATTATCATAAAATTTTATTCCCAGTAGTTATCTTGAGCACTAAATTTTCTAAAGAATGATTTTTGGTAAGGCAGGATTATGTGATTAAGGTTTCACAAAATCTCAACTGAAATTAATTTCTAGAAGGTACTATCCCCTGATTCAGCATTTCATTCTTGATACTTTCACAATAATGCTAGCCTACAGGCAATTTTACCAGCAAATGTTTTTACCCTATTTTTGATTGTTATTAAGATAATATATGTTGATACATCCAAGAAAGGAAGCAAAATAATGGTCTGGAAAAAATACAGTATTCATATTTATAAAGGTGAGTTATATGAAGTCTGAATTTTAGCTAATTTTGCTTCAAAGTATGAAAGACACGCCTTAGGCACAATTTGTCCATTTTTTACTCATCTAATATTTTAAACATCACTTTATGAATGATACTCTGCATTATAAGTAGTTTC
This sequence comes from Spilogale gracilis, assembly GCA_004023965.1. Lineage (NCBI taxonomy): Eukaryota > Metazoa > Chordata > Mammalia > Carnivora > Mephitidae > Spilogale > Spilogale gracilis. The sequence continues at coordinate 104,652 of PITA01005424.1, forward strand.
TCACTTAAGCATAAAACCGGGACTGAATATTTTGCTATTGAAAAGAAATTGTTGGGGGCCTGGGTGGCTCAGTGGGTTAAAGATTCTGCCTTTAGCTCAGGTCATGATCTCAGGGTCCTGGGATTGGGGCCCACATTGGAGTGTCTGCTCGGCAGGGAGCCTGCTTCCTCCTCCTCTCTCTCTCTGCCTACTTGTGATCTCTCTGTCTAATAAATAAATAAAAATCTTTTAAAAAGTTATTTAAAAAATTGTGCTATTGTCAGACTACTCAAAAACAAATACTGTGAAGCCTTTTATTAAATTGAACATGAAGCATAATCAATATTGTATAACTTGCTAAGATACACATATCTTGCAGAAAAAAGGAGAATATATGTATTTTTTAATAAGCCACCTGAGTTAGCACGAGAGGTAAATGTATGAACCCTAAATAGCTAAGATCTTTATTCTCAACAAAGCTGTGATACTTTAAGTTAGCAGTGTGCTATCTGTAGAAATAAGGACCATGAACAGCAATCGTCCAAAGTTAAACGAAAAGAAATTGTTCATTTGAGATTGGAAGGCCTTTATTAAGCATATGATTGCTAGAATGTATGTCCTGTTTTCTTTATGTGAAGCCAGTGTTCACTGATAAAAATTTTGAAAATTGAGATGCAGTGGAACTACATAAGGGAAAAGAAATTATAGTCGTCATAATTAAATGCACAATATTTTGAAAGCAAATAAAAATCCATTTTTATATCTTGTTTATAATTGAGTCAGGTCACAACCTTTTTGAAAATTACATGATCTATGTTACTTATGTCACAAGACCTTTCTGATCTTCTGTTGACTTGGAGTTTTGACCTTGCCTCAGAACCCAAAGCATTCGTATTAACTGATGGAGAGGTCACTGAGCTTACAGCACAGTTTTGGTGTTTTATTTTAACAGTTCAGTAATAAGGTGAAGGGGAATACTCCTTAGAGTTACCGCAATAGATTTATTGCCTTTGTTATTAAGACCTCTTAAGATAATTGTTTTCAGAATTACGATAACATCTTTTTAGAATTTCTAGACTTAACATTGATTTTGCTGGTCCAATTCCACTTCTCCTGTTTCACATTGTGTTAATTTTCATCACTACATTTGTAACATTTGAGAACCCTTAGAAAGTTTATTTAAAAATCTGTTACTCGACTAGAAATACACTGTATATTTTTCTCCTCAAGGAAATAAGAACTAGCTTATGGTTCTGTTCCTCGGTGACTGTATTAAATGTGTAAATGTTGTTCATACATTTATATGTGTGAAAACATGTTAAAGTGTATATATAAATATGTATTTAACATAGGCAAGATCATAAAAACATTCCAGTTGGAAATATTATAAGCTTCGTTTAGGGATTGAAAAGTCTTAAACTTCAAAACAAAATCAGTGTGCTTTTCTAGAATGTATCATGCCTGAATAAGACATCTACCTGTTTGATTTTTAAAACAGCAGTTTGTAAACTAGATTAGTTTTCCCTAAAACCATTAAGAATCTAGGTGACTTTAAACCTTGATTTTTCTAACTAACCCTTAAATGAGAATTTATGATCATTTTACTTTAGGTATTTAATCAGAGTGGGTAAAGTCTATGTAAACATTAGAATTCATGTAGGTCCCCTTTGGAGAGTTAATTCTTCTAGTTCCAGAGTTTCAGATGTTAAAGAGAAAGTTGACATATATTAAGGAATTTGAAACCTAAAGCTCCTTCATATTCAATTAGTCAGTTTTTCATATTAGTCATTATGACTTGAAGAATTTTATTGATAAAATCATAGTAAACAATTTTCTATGTTTGATTTTTTTTTAAAGATTTTATTTATTTGACAGAGAGAAACACAGCCAGAGAGGGAACACAGGTAGAGGTAGTGAGAGAGGAAGAAGCAGGCTTCCCGCCGAGTAGGCAGCCCAATGTGAGACTCGATCCCGGGTCTCCGGGACCATGCAAGCCGAAGGCAGTCGCTTAACCAACTGAACCACCCAGGCGCCCCGTATGTTTGATTTTTTTAAATGGGGAATTTTTTAGTGTGTGAATTATCTATTTCCTTAAGAATTTTACCTTAAATATTTTCTAATGAATTACTAAAATAAAAAGAAATAAACTAATTTCAAAGGTTTTCTTCTTTTTGATATTAGCTTTATTGATGCATAGTTAAAAATGCATGCATCTTATGTATATAGTTTGAGTTTTCATAAATATATCTATCAATGTAGCCACTGTCACAGTCAAAATGCTGAATAATCATCCCAAAAAGTATCCCTGTCACTCTTGGCCCTCAGTCTTCCCAACCCTAGAATCAGCTGTCAACCAGGGATGTCTTAGAGTATTTATGCCTATTCTAGAATTTTAAATAAATGAAACCAAGGAGAGTTTTTTGTTTGCCTATTGGTTGGTTGGTTGGTCCGGCCTTACTTGATCAGAATGATCCAAATTGTTTCATGTATACAATAGATTTTCTCATATTTCTGAGTTTATATTGTATAAAAATCAAAACTTAGCTGTGGCTGGAAATTTAGTTCTTCATTTTTTGGCTAATAGGAATAATGCTGCTATGAGCATTATAAGGCATTGTGTAGTAAATGTCTATTAAAGTAGGGTGGGAGACAAGGAGTGGAATTGTTGATCCTTTGAAAATTCTCTCAGCAATATTTGTTAGTTTTCAGGGTGCAGACCTTAGAGATAAAACTCGTTTGGGAATGACATGTATTTTAAAGGTTTTTCATTGATTCAATTTGCCTTTTTTTTTTTTTTTTTTTTTTTTCCTGGGGATTTCTGCATCTGTATTCAGAAGGCCTACTGTTGTGCAGTTTTCTTTTTAGGTAATATCCTTGTCACATTTTTGTATCAAACATGTCCTCTCTGATTGATGTATCAAGGTGGTAATGTTGGTCTCCAAAAATGACCTGAGAAGTTTCTCCTCTGTTTCCTGAACAGATCTGTATAAACTTGGAATAATCTCTTCCTTTAATATCTGGTAGGCTTCACCACTGACATAATGTGGTCCTAGGATTTCATTTGTGGATAGGTTTCTGAATTATAAGTTCAGTTACTTTAATATTGATGGGGTATTTTGTATTTTCTGTTTATATATTTTTTTTGCCAATTTCAGTAACTTGCATCTCTCCAGGCATTTTTATGTACCATTTAAATTGTTGAATTTATTACATCCAAAAAGATGAACACATCAAAAAATGGGCAAGAGACATGAAGAGCCACTTCTCCATAGAAGACATACAAATGGCTAGCAGACCATGAAAAAATGTTCATCATCACTAGCTATCAGGGAAATTCAAATCAAAACCACACTGAGATACCACCTTACACCAGTCAGAATGGCCAAAATTAACAAGACAGGAAACAAGTGTTGGTGAGGCTGCAAAGGGGGACCCTCTTACACTGTTGGTGGAAATGCAAGTTGGTGCTGCCACTTGGAAAACAGTGTGGAGATTCCTTAAAAAATTAAAAATAGAGCTACCCTATGACCCTGCAATTGCATTACTGGGCATTTACCCCCAAAATACAGGCATAGTGCAAAGAAGGGCCATATATACCCCAATGTTCATTGCAGCAATGACCACAATTGCCAAACTGTGGAAAGAGCCAAGGTGCCCTTCAACAGATGAATGGATAAAGAAGTGGTACATATATACAATGGAATATTACGCCTCCATCAGAAGGGATGATTATCCAACTTTTGTAGCAACAACATGGACTGGATTGGAAGAGAGTATGCTGAGGGAAATAAGCCAAGTAGAGAAAGTCAAGTATCACATGGTTTCACTTACTTGTGGTGCATGAGGGGTAACCTGGTGGACAGTGGGAGAAGGAAAGTAAATGGGAAGTAGGGTAATCCAGGGAGGGAAACGAAACATGAGAGACTTTGGACACAGAAACAAGCTGAGGGACTTGGGGGGGGGGGATGGGAAAGCCTGGTGGTGGGTACTAAGGGCACCTATTGCATAGAGCATTGGGTGTGGGGTTGGATAATGAATCATAGAACACTGGAAAAAAATTTAAGCAACAATAAAAAAATTGTTGAATTTATTGATATTTATTATACTCCAACTATATCATTGTAACATACACATATTATGTAGGGTTGTGCCTTTTCATTCTTGGTTGTGGTAACTTGTCATTTCTTAGTTTTAGATTAAAATTTCATTCATTGTTTCTTTCAAATAACAGACTTTTGATTTCATTGATTTCTTTTTTCCATTTGTTCCACTGTCTATGTCACTGCTTCCTGCTCTTGTCTTTATTATTTGTGCCTTTTTACTTTGAGATTTTATCTTCTCTACATAATCTCTTAGGGTAATTTTATATATTATGAAATTGTATATAATTTCTTGCATTATGGATTTTTGTCATTTATTCTTTTCTTATTTAATCATTTAAAGCTAAAAATCTTCCTCAAACATTGTTCTAGCTTTGTCCTAGAAATTTCATAAATCATGCTTTCTTAATCATTTTTAAAAAATATTTTCAGAAAAATTAAGTGTTTTTTCAATTTAATGGGATTTCTCCTTCTACCATAGCTTTTGACATGTGATGTTTAATTTATAAATTTAGGGCTTTGTGGTAGTTTTGTTGTAGTTGATTTTTTCAAATAATTGCATTGTGCTCAGACAAAAGCCTTCCTGCAATTTCAGTCTTTAAAAATTTGTGTTGGGTGCCTGTGTGGCTCAGTCAGTTAAGTATCTGCCTTTGGCTCAGGTCATGATCCCAGGGTCCTGACGTCGAGTCCTACATTGGGCTCCCTGTTCTACCGGGAGTCTTCCTCTTCCCCCATTTGTTCTCTCAATCTCTCGCTCTCATGCTCTCTCTCAAATAAATAAAATCTTAAAAAAAAAAAAAACTAAAAAAATAAAAATTTGACTCATTTTGTGGCTCCGCATATGTTCTATATTGGTCAATATTTTATGTAAACATAATGTATATTCTGCTGCTGATTGTAGTATACTTTTTTTTTATTGTTACTAATTTTTTTTTCCAGTGTTCCAAGAGTCATTCCCCATTCCCCACACCCAGTGCTCCATGCTTTAGGTGTCCCCAGGACCCACCACCAGGCTCTCCCATCCCTCCACCCCCTCCTCCCTCCAAGTCCCTCAGTTTGTTTCTGTGTCCAAAGTCTCTGTTGTTTCGTTTCCCTCTGAAGATTACCCTAGTTCCCATTTGCTTTCCTTCTCCCACTGTCCTCCAGTTTACCCCTCATGCACCGCAAGTAAGTGAAACCATGCGATACTTGACTTTCTCTTCTTGGCTTATTTCATTCAGCATAATCTCTTCCAGTCCAGTCCATGTTGCTACAAAAGTTGGATATTCGTCCTTTCTGATGGAGGCATAGTATTCCATTGTATATATACCACATCTTCTTTATCCATTCATCTGTTGAAGGGCACGTTGGCTCTTTCCACAGTTGGGCAATTGTGGCCATTGCTGCGATGAACATTGGGGTGCATATGGCCCTTCTTTTCACTACATCCGTATCTTTGGGGTAAATGCCCAGTAGTGTAATTGCAGGGTCATAGGGTAGCTCTATCTTTAATTTTTTAAGGAATCTCCACACTGTTTTCCAAAGCAGCTGCACCAGTTTACATTCCCACCAACAGTGTAAGAGGGTTCCCCTTTCTCTGCAGCCTCTCCAACACTTGTTGTTTTCTGTCTTGTTAATTTTAGCCATTCTGACTGGTGTAAGGTGGTATCTTAGAGTGGTTTTGATGTGAATTTCCCTGATAGCTAGTGACGCTGAACATTTTTTCATGTGTCTGTTAGCCGTTTGCATATCTTCTACAGAGAAGTGGCTCTTCATGTCTCTTGCCCATTTTTTGTTGTGTTCATCTTCTTTTTGGGTGTTGAGTTTGAGTAGTTCTTTATAGATCTTGGATACCAGCCCTTTGTCTGTAGTGTCATTTGCGAATATCTTCTCCAAACTGTGGGTTGCCTCTTTGTTTTGTTGATTGTTTCCTTTGCTGTACAGAAGCTTTTTATTTTGATTAAGTCCCGGAAGTTCATGTTCGCTTTTGTCTCCTTTGCCTTTGGAGACGTGTCTTGAAAGAAGTTGCTGTGGTCGATGTCAAAGAGGTTACTGCCTATGTTCTCTTCCAGGATTTTGATGGATTCCTGCCTCACGTTGAGGTCTTTCATCCATTTCGAGTTTGCCTTTGTGTGTGGTGTAAGAGAATGGTCTAGTTTCATTCTTCTATATGTAGCTGTCCAATTTTCCCAGCACCATTTATTGAAGAGACTGTC
>PITA01005425.1:7895-110944 GCA_004023965.1 Spilogale gracilis
CCCCCGTCTAGTAAACACCTGTCCGTCCTTCCACACGAACCTACTACATGTCCACAAAACCCACCCCATTCCTTCCGCCAAGGGCTACCCAACTGGAGACTTCACATTCAGCCCCCTTTGTGGGAGCTGTGGTCATGTGACAGTTCTCACACACATGGCCGGGACAGGCTGGGACATACCAAAATGACATCTCACTTGTTTGCAAGAAACTGTGGATGCTGGACACATTCACGTTGCCCTTTCTACAGGCTGAAGCTCAGATGAGCCTATAACCCAACATCAACCCCACACACGGGGACCACATCCCAGGGCAAGTGACCTCCTTTGAAGTTGGGAAAGATGACAGACCCCGTTCTCAGAACATTCATGATGCATAGAATTATAAGAGAAACTATACTGAAATACAGTTATTAAGGTATAAAATATTTATAATATAAATAGATGTACTTCCTTATTAACTTTTTATATAAGATCTAGAGTCAAATCTATTAAGCACCACAATTTTGAAATAGTGATGAGGATAAGATTATTTTGAGATATCTGTAATAACTGTAAACACGATATAAACATGTCCATGATTTCTGTTGATGACAAAGCCCCAAGTGGCTTGTTGCCAATATTCACAATGGAAGGAAACCTTAAGTTTTACTTACAGATTAATACAAATAAGGAGGCAACATTTTCCCCCAAAGTTCACATGCAACCATACCCCAGATTCTAAATGGATTCTCTGGAGGTCTGCAGAAAGAGGGCGCTGTTTCCCTTGACAGTCTTGTGGACCAGAGCTCAAAGCTTCTAGAACACTCTCCCTTAGTTAAAGAGGAAAGGACCTCTTCTATGCTTTAAACCACTACATATCTGGTCTCTTTGTCTTAGGAATACAGATCCTCAAACATCACCCCTCCCCCTGGCATCCCTGGCACTCTCGGGCATGGCTGATTCTTCATCTCTCCCCACAGCACCCGGCAAGCCACCCCCTTCAGCCATGAGCACTCGCAGCCCTTATGGGGCACCTGTCCACCCATCTCCAGTCCCTGTCCCTCTCACACACTGCACTGGGACGCAGAGGAACCTAGAGGTCAAAGGGCCCTGCCCAGGGTCGCTCAGGGACTTAGTAGGGAGAGCTGGTAGGAGTCCAGTCGGTGGCAACAGGAGCCTGTGCTCTGAGCCACTGGCTCTCCTGAATGAATGACAGGCCATCCAAGGTCACCCACCTTGATGATGATCTTCTCCCGCAGCTGGCTGGGTGAGGGCAGCTGGTCGGCGCTGGCTTCCGTGGGCTTCATCAGCAGCTGGTCGCCAAACACCTCCTTGAACACCCTGGCCATGTGGCGCTGCTGCTCCACACAACAGTGCTCCTCGATGGACAGGATCACCGGGAAGCTGCGTGCGTGCGGGAGGAGCCGGCTCAGCTCGGCAGGTTGGGGTGGGGAAGGGGGCAGGCAGGGCTCACTGGTGTCCCAGCACCAGCATCCTCCCGGCTCCAAAACCGGGGAGGGACTTGCTCTTTTGGCCTGTAGGGGGCGCCAACTCTCAGCTGAAGACTCACTGGGGAAGGCCAGAGGAAGGAGGCCGCGCAGGTGTATGCCTGTCTGTGTGTGCATGACTGTGGGTGCGTCAGCAGTGTAGGCGTGTGGGCGGGGGCGTCTGTCCACCTTTCCCTTAAAGACAAACCACCAGGAAATCAGCCAACCGACCTGGAAGTGACAAAGGCATGGTCTTTGATGGCCTGCACGACATCATCGAACTTGATCTTGGTGGTCCGCGTCCAGCCATGGTAGATGATGGGCTTCCCGTCGGGCCCGTCCCAGCAGTCCACTGAGGGAAGAAAAGTGTAGTCTCAGCACGTGGCCGTCTCTCCCCGCCCTAGAGTCCACTGATGGCAGCCACACTGGGGGGGGGGGGTGGAGACAGGCATCTGCCAGCTTGGCCCTGGCCCCCCAGTGGCTCAGTTACCAGGACATGGCGGCCACCCAGGAATTCCCCTCGGGGGTCGGCAACACGAGGACCCCCATTACCTGTGTACACCCACCACCCATGCAGTTACGGGAAGGCTCTAGTGCTTCCTTAAATGTCCCCAATACAGTGACCCCAGAGACACTAGTTTCTATGCTTCCTTTTTTTAAAGATAGATTTATCATGTGGAATTTTTTTCCTGATTTCACTTGGCTTGCTTTTTCTGCTCCTGGAAATAATACAGAGCATGGAGATGTTTATTTTTTTCAACTTCATAGGTAAATATTCAAACAGAACTAGACTAGGTAGAAAGTGAACACTCCCCTTTATTTTCAACCCCCAGAGGCACCAGGAGCTGATCGTTTCATGCTTAGTTTTTTCACATTTACTTTCTCCTGGGGTGGGGGGCATACCCTAGGCAACCGTCTATAGGAGTAAGTGCCGTTCGAGTCTGATGCTCTGAGGAATGGGTTTGATAAAACCGGAGCCCTTTCTCAGCCCAGGGCACCTGCGTGCCTTTGGGAGGTGCAGTCAGTCTGGGAGGAAGCAGTGGGATCCCACGCACGTCAAGGGCCTGGATCGTCTGTGCTAGGGTATGTGTGAGCAACTATGAAAAGAATGGTCACAGTGGCATCCAAGGCTGGGCCAGCGGCCGAAACAGAGAGGGTCCCTGCCTTCCTCCATGAGCAGCCTGGAGGGAAGCTGAAGGAGAAAAGCCTCCCAGCCCCACCACTGCATCAGCACATTCTCCAGATGCCCCAGATGCCCACCACAGGGTTTCTGACTCCAACCCAGCTGGGCATGACACCACACCTTGTCCGGCAGGGAAATCTGGGGAAAGGGGGCTGGCATTCAGTGACCACATCCCCCGCCCCCAGATGCTACGGGCACCTGGGTCCTCCCTTGGCCTCTCCCACTTCACCCCACGACTCAGGCCTTTCACACAACAGAAGCATCGAGCAGCTACCGAGCAGAGCTCAAGTGCCCCGAGTGTCCCCTCCGCCGGGAGAACGGTACTCACGCTCTATGCAGCGGCACCCCATCCGCAGGCAGCGGATGTAGGCTTCCGTGGATGACTCGCTCCGCAGCTGGTCACCGGTGAGGTACCTGAGGGAGAGGAAGCCATGGGGTGGGGGTGGGGGGGCAGGCCAGCATCTCAGGGTGTCTTAGGGAACTTCTCAGCCCAAGTGCCCAACACCCTGAATTCTTCCTGTCTAGAAAGATCCACGGTTAGGATCTGGGCCAGACACAAGCGATCGTGTGGCCACACCAGGCATGAGCCTTAGACTCAAGTCCGCAACCTCTGGATGTGGATGACAGCTATGTTGGCCATCCAAGGGAAGGCTCGAGACCATGTATTCTGTGGAGGAGAACTTGGGTCAAAGGGTTAAACTGACATACGGGAATCACTTAATGACCCCACGATCACCCTCCGAGCCCCATCACCATGGTGCCCACGAGGAGGCCCTTAGTCCAAGGTCGGGCCACCATTTTGGAATCAGGGCTCCAGGCCAGACAAAATCTTGAACAACAATTGCCGGAATTCACTATGCTTTGATTGGTGTCCATCAAAACTGACATAAAATCGCATATTCGCATGCACCTTCCTCCTCTCCATGTCCACACCCCTCATCCCTTTTAAGAGTTCATGTTCCTTCACTATCCTCTGCATTTGGTTAGAATTCAGCACTCTGAGCCAAAGGCTCTGAGGGGAAAAAGAGAACCATGCAATCAATTTGCCCCTAAGAAGACGTCACCTTCTGAAATGCCTTCTCTCTGACTTCTGCCTGGGTTGACCCCTGGGAAGGTACCAGTCTGCCACTCTCCAGATGTCCAGGCCCCAAGAATTTCACCTTCTCACCTTACAAGCAGACTAAATAGGGGAACCTGAGTGCAATGTCCACATCTCCTTTCCAGTCTACCCTCTCTTTTGCAATCAGGATAATCTTCCAAAAATGTAAATGTGAACGTTTTGCTCTCTGACTTCAAAGACATCAGTGGCTCCTATCGCCAAGTGTCCGTGCTGTGATTTAAGAAGTTCCACTCCAGCAGCAGAACTGCTGTCCTCCCCTACCACTCACCCTCCTGGATTGTACAGTCTAATAATCTTAACAGGCCTCCTCAGTTCCTCCTGCCCCTGGACCTTGGCACATGCAGCTCCTCCGTGCCTCACCACCTGTTCTCTCAACAACTCCTGTTCATCCTTGAATCAAAGGGGGCCTTTTGGGGCCCCGGGGTGCTCAGTTGGTTGACTCTATGACTCTTGATTTCCGCTCATGATCTTGGGGTCCTGAGTTTGGGCCCTGCATGGGGCTCCATGCTTGGCAGGGAGTCTGCTTGTCTCCCTCTCCCTCTGCCCATCCCCCAGCTCGTACTTATGCTTTCTCACTAAAATAGATAAATACATCTTTAACACAAAACAAAACAAAGGAGGTCTTCTTCCTCTCTGAGGACCCGAGGACAGGGCTACCCCTGCTGTCCTCCCTGGCGTGTCCCCCACACCCAGCAGCACAGGGCTCAGCCCGGGGCAGACACTTCCTAAGCATCGGTCCCGTAAGTCATTCACTTGCTTTGCTGTCACCACCCAGAGATGTCCGTAAAAACCAGCTCTTGCCAACTTTTTAGGGTCATGGAAAAAGCATGATTAATGCCAATACTGGCTGGGGAAGGTGGGTGTGCACATGCCTACCAGAAGCTTTTGTACATTCTAGTCTCGGCAGTGGGGCACTCGGCCCATTCCACACGCCTCCCCGGAGCCGGGCGCTGGCGCCCTGCCCTTCAGCCACCCGGCCGGCCCGTCACAGGCTCAGGGAGAAACTCACGTGTTATGTGAAGAGGAGATCCAGTAATGGGACAAGGGGTTGTTCATGTTTTGCATATCCACCACATCGTACTTCTCATCCCAGATGCTGTTCTCCCGCGAAAACAGGTACGTGAGGAACTAGGGGAGTCACAGAGACGAGATCGTCACGAGGATAATGAGGATGGGCGGGGCTTGGATCTTTCTGGTCTCCGCGACCACCGAGAGATGGCAGCTGATTCAGGAACTCAGAAGAAGGTCTCCTGGCCTCAGGTACCCAACTTCTAACACAGAACGCTCAGATCACAATGGGACAGACGGACACATTTTGATGTTTCCCTTCGTAATGTGTATCCTGAAATAGTGGACGCTACAAGCAGGCACGTCTGCCATGTGTAAGTTTTAAGGCATAGTAATACCAAGAATATTTGTGAGCCCACCACCCAATCTAAAGCAAAAGAATATCACCAGTATCCGAACACCAAAAGGCAGGAAATTTCCTACCCCAATTCCTCACTCACTCCTTTGGGGGTCTGGGGGGAATCAGACTGAGTGGCATGAGGTTATACTCTGCTGCCCAGGAACAGCCTTCCACGAGGCAGGAGTACAACTCTTCTTTCGGCCCCACTTCCCCTGCTGCGTTGCCCAGGGCAGACGCAGGCATCCCATCAACCTGCAAATTTGGTCACTGTGCTTGCGTTATGAGATGCTCCCTGCGGCAGATGTCCTCCGATGGACAAAGCAAAGAATCCACCCAGGACACACCCACCGAGGACCCACAGCCCAGGAGAGAAGGATGGGCAAGACAGAAGGCGGTGATTCAGAAGCTAGAAGAAAGCCAGGTCTGAACCAACAGAGTCATTGCGGGGCAGACGACAGCAAGGCCCTCCAAGGGAAGAGAACCGGAAAAATCAACTCCAGGGGTCACAGACATGCATCAAAAAGATAAGCCAAGTTGACAAGGAGCCCACTCACCTCATCGACAAATAAAAAGGGCTCGGCAGTCTCCCTCATGGTGTCGTCGATAAACTTAGTCATCCGCTCACGGACTTTGTTCAGATCCTGAGCCCAAAGCTCCTTCAAATGATGGAGAGAGAACAAGAAATCATCAGAAAGAGGACTGGCAAAACCCTTTCTCGCTCAGGATCCGGTTTCCACCAAAGACCCAAATATCAACCCATTTCAGGTGTGCACGCGATCAAGCACCTTGTATCACACACAGCTCTGCGCCTCACAAACGTATTCTGCAAAGGACCAGAGGGTTGAACGTTTTAGGCTTTAGGTCACAACCGCTCAAAATTCCGGTCCTGTACTCCAAAAGTGCCACAGACAAAACATGCACAAATTGGCATGACTGTGTTCCAATAAAACTTTATTTACAAAAAAACAAGTGGTGGGCCGGATTTGGGCCCGGAGCCATAGTTTGCCGGCTCCTGCCCTCTGCCAGCTCTTTACATTTATTAGCGTGAAGAAGCCATGGAACACAGGCCACACTGCCCGAGTTATTCACTTAGGATGATCCTGGCAAGTTACACACCCTCCCTGGGCCTTCTCATCTATTACATGAGAATACTCCCTAGGTGCAGTTTCTGTGAAAGGCCGTATGAAACAGGGTTATGGATTTAACCCAGCCTCAGGTACACAGACTGCTCCAATCCCAACAGCTGGTGTGGTCGCTCGGATGGTCACCTCGCTTAGCCCGTGCAAGTCTGCAGGTCCCATGTTGTCGATGGAAAGAGGAGGAAACAGAGGCTCAGGATGTCACTGGAAAATCTCAAGTTCACACAACTAGCAAGAAGCAGAATGAGGGTTCCAAATAAACCGAAACAGAGTCTGCCCTCTCTTCCAAGAGTCAGCCAAGTCGTGCTGCTCAGAGGTCTAGGTTCTGAGACACGCATTCAGCAGGTCAAGAACAGCTTCTGAGGCTCGGACACACAGAAGCCGGTCAGAAAAAGAATACGCAACATAAACTAACTCTACTCTCTTCCTCCCTAATTCCTAAAAGCCCCTACATTCACTCCATTGACTCATGTTTTATGGATTCTGAATATTCTAAAACCTCTGTCGTCCAGGATCATAAAAGCAAATGTGTTACCAGATATGTGTGTGGTTGGACAGGAAGGGTCAGACCAGGATGTTGGAGAGAAACACAGGATTAAGGACAGATGCAAATGAGGCGGTGAGGAACTGCGACACTGAGCCTTCGCTGTTGATGCTTGCAAATCTACTCGGATAGGGACACAAAACAGCCAGGAGGCTGAGGAGGGGCCTGCTCGGCTGCCTATGAGGTGTTATCATCTTTGAATATGAGAACACAAAACTCAAATCATGGGCTCCGTAATGTAAACACCTCCCCACCCTCGATGCCCCCCAGAAGCCAGGGGCTTCCTCCTTCCTTCTCCTACAAAGCTTTTGCATTTATTAAAAAGTAAGGGTGCTTAGCCAGTTTAAACTGGAACTAGCCTGGCTGGGGAAAAAAAGAAATTTTCTGCAGAAAGGAGCTTCAAATGCCAATATTGTGGGGATTTAAATAAATATATACATAGATAGATAAATAAAAGGTCTCCTTGGTGCCAGACAGCTTGAATAAAGAAAATGATAGGAAGAGCGAAGGAAGAGGCGCCTGGGTGGCTCAGTTGTTAAAGCATCTGCCTGCGGCTCAGGTCATGATCCCGGAGTCCCGGGATCGAGCCCCGCATTGTGCTCCCTGGTCCGCAGGAAGCCTCCTTCTCCCTCTCTCACTGCCCCTGCTTGTGTTCCCTCTCTAGCTGTATTTTTGTCAAATAAATAAATACAATCTTGAAGAAGAAGAAAGAAGAAAGAAGAAGAAGAAGAAGAGCGAAGGAAGGGGGGCAGTGTCGGGAGTCAGCACTGGCCAGGGACCACATGCCGGGCTCCGTGCTAAAACCTTTCACCTCGTGGCTCTCTTTGAACTCCCAGGCCCCTGGGAGGTACATATGATTTTCCATGTTATGTAAGTGGAGAAACTGAGGCTTCGGGTCATTAGATACCGAGACCCAACAATGAGCCTGAGATCAACCCAGGCACATCAGTTCTGAAGTGTTCCTTGTAGCCGCCCCAGGGCTAGGCTGCGTGTGGCACATTTAACTAGTCCACCAGCGGGAACTTTGCGGTTACCTCCAAGTTTTCATTTCCGTTAAGGATTCTGCCATTACTTCTTTAGGACAAGTTCCTAGAAGGGCAATTATTTCCTCAAAGTATATAAACCTTTTTCCCAAAGTTTTTGTTTTATTGCACATTGCTGAGACCCCTGGGCGGCTGTGTCTGAGAAGCATCTGCCTTTGGCTCAGGTCACGATCCCAGGGAGGGAGCCTGCTTTTCCCTCTGTCCCTCCTCCCAGTTGTGCATGCTTTCTCTGTCTCTGACAAATAAATAAAATCTTAAAAAAAAAAAAAGGAAAGGAAAGCATGTGCCCTTCTCTCTGCTTTATGGCACTGGGAGCAGAGTACCCAGCGCGTAAGGTGCCCAGACAGTGCACTGGCCCCTTCAGTCGCCCCACTTCAGCTCTCGTGTCAAGGGGCACGAACAAGCTGTCTCTTGGTCACTCCGGTTCAGGCCCACGTGGGGAAAGCATGGCATCTCAATGTCCCCGGTCCCCACTCATCCGTCACCATAGCAGCGACTGCCTTTGTGCCTCCGTGTGGCTGGCCCGGTACAAAGCGTGGGTCCCTATTCATTATTCTCTCTACAGTCAATGAAATCTGAATGTGGGGTAGCCATCGGGTAACACTAAGAAGCCAGTGTTGGTGGAGAGAACAGGACTGCTGTGGTATGTGCCGTAAAAAAAAAGAAGAAGAAGAAGAAAAAAGTTTGTATCTTTACGAGACACACAATGAAGCCTTTACAAATGAAATGATACATAGTCTGGGGGTTGCTTTACAATATTCCAGCGACTATGAAGAAGAGGGGAAGTAAACGAAGAAGAGGGGGAAGGGACAGGAGGCACATAGGTGTGGAGATGGAGGACAGGTGAAATAAAACTGCCAACACGTTCATCATTTCTTTGCCTAGGTGATGGCTCCACAGTGATCCCTGATGCCAGCCTGCCCACTTTGTCTCTGTCCGAGATATTCTGCAACATGGAGATCTTGGAGAAGTGAATGAAATGAATATTGCTACGAACCTAAAAGGCTCTAAAAAAGAATAAAGTCTGTAACAAAAACAAAACCAAAAAAGCCCCAAAAAATGAAATAAAGAGGGGAAAAAAGCAAGGACAACTCCAGTGAAATACACAAAAAATTTAAATAACTACATGAATATGCACATATATATATACTCATAGGCAAAGATCATTATCTTCTGACAAATTCTGGGAAGTAGAGCTCCCATCCCTATGTAAGGAGGGAACTGGGGCACAGAAAGGTCAAACTCCCCACCTAAGGTCACACAGCTAGTAAGAGGATCTCAGGTTTTTCTCAGATGAACTCGGAGTTTCTCAACAGCAACACCACTGACCTTCGGGCATCGGCTAATCCCCTGGTGGGGGAAGCCGCCCCGTGCATTTCAGAACACTGAGCAGCGTCCCAGGCCTCCCCACACTAGGTGCCGGCAGCCGGCCCAGTTGTGACAACCGGAAGAGGCTTCAGACATGCCCAGTACAGCCTGTTGGGTAGAACCACTCTGATGGAAAACCACTGCCCAACACGAAACCCCTTCACTCTGCCACCAGGCTGTCCACACACACGCCAGGAGACTTCCCTACGCGTCATTCGTTAAAGGACAGCAGGGCTGTCTTATCCCCCAGAGGACCCGGCATGCTCGTCTGCCTCTTCCCACCTTCGCATCAGCCAGGGAAGGCTGCCAGGAGATGGACACGTGCGATGTGCCGGGAGAGGGAGCGAAGCATACCGCCTGGCTACCCTGGACTGCTCCCGCTCTCCCCTTCCTCGCTTTGTGTCTGGGAAAGGGGCCCCGATGAGGCTGTTCTCTTTCCAGAGTGGGAGACACCAACGTGGCCCTGGACAGGGAGCCCCGGGATCTCAGACAATCACCGGTGAGGTGGCAGTTGGGGAGAAAGGGAGACGGCGGCCCAGGCAGCTCTGCCCCGCTCCCCCAGCCCTGCGTGCCTCTCACCTGCTGCTCATGTAAGAGAAAGCGCTGGAAGTCGTGCAGGTAAACGGCAGAGGCGTCCGGCCGGTCGGTGTTGCTGCCCTCGGGGAAAGGGAGGGTGTTTAGAGAGGACACGATCCAAAGAAGCTGCCACCAGACACCCTACGAGTCTCTCCGGGGACACAAGGGGACAGACACCACACCCCCGACCTTGGAGGATGCAAGGAGGGGCCCTGATACCAGGACCTGGGGGGTCGGGGCCCAGAATCTGCATTTCACCGCTCCCCGGGGTGGCTAGCGCGCTCTGGGGTCTGCAGGACGCCTCCAGCAGTGTGACCTCAGGGGATGCAGTGTAATAAAGAGAGGAGGTGGAGGGAGAAAAGGGGCCCAAACCCAGACCTGAGGGCCAGGGAGGCTTTCTGGAGGCTGCAGCAGCTGAGGGAGTCTCAGAGAATGGGAAGGTCACACCAGGACGTGGAAAGGGTCTCGGTCAAACAGAAGCACATATGCAAAGGCCGAATGGAATGGAATAGAGAAGGGGTGAAGGGGCAGGAGTGGGGAGAGAGGGGCAGACCTGAGCCACACAGCAAATGCTAGAGTAGGGCTGGATATGGACAGAGTTTCAGGGGATCCAATGCTGGAGAAGTGAACAGGGCCCCGTCCCAGGGTCTCCTCAGAAGCCACGATGCAGACTGCTAAGCCACTGAGGGCTCTGAAGCAGGAGTGGGGGGTCAGATGAAGTCCCCCAGTTTCTGGGAGTCTGACGAAAGACACACGGCACGGGCTTTGGGGCAGGCAGAGGCCCACTGTCACTAGGATTTTCTGTTTGAGACGAGGGAACCCTTCACCTGAAAACAGGGACACTCCACTGTGGCCAGCAGCCTGGTGACAGATGGCCTCGTGATAGAGGCCACTCATGGGGACTGAAACATTAGGCCCTTGCTGGACCAGCAACACTGGTCTCTATGGAAAGTGTTTCCATAGAACAGAGCTTTCCAGGGAAATCTGTACTTCGCCCTGAGCATTTGCGAAGGGTCTGTATGTGTGTGTGTATTTGTGCGGGGGGGCGCATCTTTTTAAATGCAGGAGATAAAACAGATTTTTAGCTGCTCCCCTTACCAAACATTCAGGGTTCAAAAGTCTATTGTGTTTAATTATGAGTTGATCTATAACCTTCTTTGCTAACCGGCCTCATGGTCTAACACTAACCTTTCCTTAAATTACTGCATAAAAACCAGATCTGTCTCATATTTACTTTGCAGTCTGGAGGCTTCTGGTTTAGAAGGGGACAGAAGGATCAGTGGCCAGAGTGTTCTTATCAGTGAGGGCTGGTTCTGAAAAGCAGGGCTGCGTCAGCATGTCACAAATCATTCTATGTGCTATTAACCCTAGAGCAAACATTTCTCCTAGGCAGACAGGCTTGGGAAACACAGAACACTTCATTTATCCCACACTTTGGGAATTAGTAGAAAAAGTAAAGGTCCTGGGACACCTGGCTGGCTCAGTCAGTTAAGCATCCCCTTCTTGGTTTTGGCTCTCAGGTAATGATCTCAGGGTTGTGAGAATGAGCCCTGTACTGGGCTCTGAGCTCAGCATGGAATCTGCTTGAGATTCTCTCTCTCCTTCTCCCTCTAACCCTCTGCCAACTCATTCACACTCTCTCTAAAATAAAAAATCAATCTTAAAAAAAAAAAAAGAATAAAGGTCCTGACAAGTCCTGCAACACTTACACCGTCATAATACCACCATTATCCCTATGCCACCCCACACGCCGCATGAAGCACTTTATATGTGTCAGCTCATCTTAATTCACTTAAGCCTGCTTAACCAGGAGTTTCCAAAAATCCTTTCTGAGAAAGCAGGTCTACAGGCTTCTCTACAGAACCTTCTGGGCCATGCTCCCACCATGCCACAAACCCTGTTGCTGTTCCAGTTTATCCATGCCATTTCCCCAGTAGGCGACCTTGTCCCCACGCAGACCAGGGGCTGCTCAGGGGCCCTTGTAGCACAAGCTGGCCCAACTGGGAGGCCCCACATGGACCCCTGAGCCCAGCACAGCCCCCCGAACAACAATACCCCAGAAGAGATGCCTCACCCCAAGATAAACACGGAAGAATCTTTTTTGAATTCGTCAAGAATCTGAAAAAGAAAACAGAAGAAAAACACATTTAAAAAAATACGAACATTAGACAAGGCAAGTCACTCAATGCAAATGGATGGGTTTTTTATTAAAAAATTATAATTGGTATGAATTATGCATATGCAAATATGACAGAAACTCATGAAACAAAAGGGAGAAGTCTTCCTCCTGAGAAGCAATCAATCTCAGTAATTTGGGAGGTTTCCTTCTAGAATATGTTTGATGGATAGTCATTTAATTATATCTTCTATGACATCCATGTGTCCAAACTTTTCGCTGTTCTTTTTAAGCTGTCTATATTATTCTGTAACCCCAAATAGTCTTGCCTCACTGCTCTGAAAACCCTGTGTTCCATATACATGCATCACTCATTTTCTGCCAGGAGATTCAGGATTACAAAGAACATTCCATATGCGTGTCTATCTCGACCAGCTACACGACTATTTCCACAGGGCGGATTCGAGACAGGTGAGCCCCTGGGTGGGTATGGGCTGTGCACATCAACTCTGATACGTTCACCAAACTGCTCTCCAAATGACGGCCCCACCAGCAGCCCAGCCAGAGAGCCTGGAACCTTTTCACACCTTCACTGCTGCATGTCAAGTCTGTAATATGTCGGTGAGCTAAATGTCCACCTTCAAGTCGAAGAGCAAGAAAGAAATACTGGACAGCTTGCTGATGTTTATGACCACTGATGTCACGATGGAGAGCTTCTCCACCAGGCAGCCTGCAGGAGCCCTCCTCTGCCAGGCAGCCCACAGGAGCCCTCCTCCCAACTCCCCGGGAGGCAGCTCACCAGCGAGACACCTTACACACTCCCATGCACACACACACATACTCTCATACTGCGTCTGCTCCTGGCTAGGCAGCGTTACTTAAATGATCTTTATTGAGTCTGTGCTTGGATAAGCTTTTGGAAAAATGCAGGGCACAGCGGTGCCTGGGTGGCTCTGTCAGTTAAGTGCCTGCCTTCGGCTCAGGTCATGAGCCCAAAATTGAGCCCCACCCAGAGCTGGGGCTCTGTGCTCAGTGGGGTGCCTGCTGCTGCCCCTCCTTCTGCCCCACCCCCTGGCTCATGCATACACGCGCTCTCTCTTCAAATAAATAAAAATCTTAAAAGAAAATTAAGGGCACAAATGGAAATGCAGCCACTGGCGTGTTACAAGACTAATGATAGAAAGAGCCCCCAGCTCTGGCCTCTGCAGCCCTCTAGCCAAGCTGCTTGGAGTCCAGGACAACATGTGGAAAACCAGCCTTCTAGAAACGGTACTTCCAGGCCCCCAGGAAGCATCAGGAGGCCTGTGTGAGTTTCTGCACGTACGCATTTTTTTCTATAAAGATGATCTATAGCTTTCATCAGCATCTCAAAGAAATAGGTCACCCAAAAAGGTTAAGAGCCAGTCTTTGAGAAAAACTCAGAAGTACTTCCTTCTATTTATGTGTAAGTTACAGGATAGCTATTTCTTTATTTTAAAAAAAGAACAAAAGAGCAGGATTTGGGGCAGTGCCTTCATGCTCTCTGGGCTTTGGACTTATTTGCCACTTAGATCCCTAGATCAACTTGGTGCTTAAGGCTAGATCAGTGCGAAACCCAAACCCCGAGACTGGTCTCCTCACACCTGGAGAAAACCGAGTCTAGGTCTTATCCTCAATTACCCACTCTACTAGATCCTTAAAGCTGGCCAGTTCCTATCCTTCTTTTCAATGAAGCACAAAAAAAGCTCTACCCCATTTTAGCCAGGTGGAGAGCTGGGACAGAGAGGTGCTCCTGCAGTAGAAATGCTCCAGCTTCCCCTCTCATATGGCCTGTATCTCCATCCCAATTCCCTGTTTGCTGAACCTGCTGGCAGAGGCACCTGGAAATGTGTTTTGGCAATCACCTCCCCCAAAGTACAGAGCAGGGCAGGGAAAGGACTGAAAGCAAAAACGCTCCCCACTCGCACAGGCACAAGCAGAATTCAAAGATGCAAAGCAACAGGGTAGGTGTGAGGGTGGGGGTCACAGGGAATGGAAGGCAGAAGGTAAGAAGATTCCTGGGCCCATCCAGCAGAGTGGCCAGCCACGCATCCCCTGCACGGAGGCTGGGGAGAGGGGAGAAGCATCGAGGGGTCTCTTCTGGACAATCCAGAGTGAAATGCAAGCAAGCAGGTAGTTAGATGGGAGAGTCAGGCTAAGCACAGGCCCTGCCTAGGATGCACCAACCTTTGGACACCAAGAAATCAAAGACCCAGCCAAGGACGTTGTGAGCACATAGACGGCGAGGTAAGAGGAGGAGAATGGAGACAGTGTAGTATCCCGAAGACCAGCAGCTTGGTCGGTATGCAGATCACTAGTGAGATGACGCGATGAACTGCCGAGGGGTGGGAGGCCTGGACACGTGGCTGGGACAGGGTCAGGACAGAGTAGGGGGAGACAGTGATGCTGACGGGGCTCCTGGAGCAGCGAAATGGGGCAGCAGTCGGACGGGGGAGACGTGTCAGGGAGGGCACCCTACCGAGGGAAGAGGTTACAACATCTGTTATGATGTAACGTAACAACGCCTCTAGGGATCTGTGCAAGCCCAATCCTTCCCCTCCTATGTTGCGAATGTGACCTTATTTGGAGAGAGGGTCTTTGCAGATGTGACCAAGTGAAGGCAAGATCCTCCTGGATTAGGACAGGCCCTAATGCCATGACTGGAGTACTTATAAAGGGGGACATGTGGAGCGGGCACCGACGAGGATAAGGCAGCCACATGACGACAGAGGCAGAGACGGGAGGGTGGGGAGCACCCGGGACGGCCAGTGAACAGCAGACGCGGGGACAGTGATAGGAGCAGAGGCAGGTCCTCCCCAGGGATGTCCGTGGGCGCTCAGCGTGGCCGGCACCCTGACACCGGGAAACAGGCCTGTCTCTTCAGCCCCTTGGCTGGGGTCGGCTGTGGCAGCCCTGGGGTCTCACGAGGCCTGTCGTGGGCTGGCGTAGTGCAGCCACGACCTCGGTCGCCCCCATGCCCATCCCACCGGGGAGGCAATAAAACAAACCCCACGCCAGACACAAGAAACAGACTCTGGGACAACAAGCAGGTGTTCCAAGATGACCCATCTAGAACGTATCTAGAACGTCAAGGAGTCAGAAAGTCAGCCCCGGTCTACCTCGGCCCTTCTCCACTGGCCCCTGGGCACGTGCCAATGCACACAGAGTAAATAACGGCATCCCAGCAACGACAGAAGAATATTCTAGATGACACAGGCAATAGTGGGGAGAGAGCAATTAATTCATTCTCGCATTACCGTGTGGGGTTATGCAAAGTCCACCAGACCAGGATGCTGCTGGCCCCCTGGACCTCGAGGTGACATCCCTGACCCTCGGGCTGCCGCCAAGGATCCATGAGGTCAGGGGAGATGTCTATTTCATTAATTACTGCGCTCTCCCGGCTCAAAGCTGTATTGAAGGAATGCCTAAAATAATGGATAAATTAATTTTCTCTGGGGAAAACTAAAGGCTAAGAGGGAAAAGCACCTCTAACTTTTGATCCCCAGGAGACAAGAGAAGGGGCCATGCGAAAAGATGGGGACCCCAGAAGCAAGGGCCCAGAGGTGTCGAGGTCAACATGAGGTCAACATGAGGTCAGTCTCCCCACCTGGTGGGGACAGGGCACCCTCCAATCTGTGACGCAGCCTACATCCTCCGTGCTTAGCAGGTTTCATGAGTCACTTGGTGCCAGGAGGCCAAAGGGAAAACGACACCGACAGAAAAAGCTAACCGGCATTCACAGCTGACTTCTGTACTGTGGTTGCTTCTCCCCTCCTACCCCCCCCCACACCGCCCCTTAGAATAATCTGTGATATTCCCCGGAATCCTCAGCCAGAACACCATCACAGATATGACTCACTTCCCACACACTGGCACCCCTGTGAAATCTCGATGAATCAATATCACTCGTTCTCCTAAATGTATAATCCCAGGCTTCATCAAAGAAGGGTTGGGAGAGATATTAATTTTATTTGTATGCGCTTCCTACTTCTAGGGGGTAAGTATGCATGACTTTGCTTATAACATAATTCCTTCAAACATCAGAACGGAATCTGTCAAGGGCAGCTGGACACAGTGAGGTACCGGCGTGCCCCCTGGGAAAGCCACGGACTCCAGCCAAGAAGGTCCCGTCAGAGCCGCACCGGAGCAGGGACACCAAGATCGGCTGAGCTCGTTTCCTCCCGGGGTGACGCTGCCTCAGGAAAGAACCGGCTGTCCTGGGGGTCAGCTGCATGCGGGACGCTCTGCCCGGTGACCGCTCTGGACGAGCCCTCTCCATCGTCTCGTAAGCCTGGAGGCTGGGTACCTCACCCTCACGTAACAGACGAGACTGAGCATCTGGAAACTTAATGCTGCTCTCAGGTACAGGTAACAGGAAAGCAAGATTAGTGCCACCTTTAAAAAAAGTCATAGCTATTTTCTCCTTTACCAGGCAAACAAGAATCGCAAGACACCTGCATTCCGAGCCCAGGGGGCTGGTGATGGGGGACAGAGGGCTTGCCTGGTGCCCCGCAGGGCTGGGAAGGCCCTCGTTCTTGCCATGATGCTGGGAGCTGAAGAGGATTTGGGAACTTCTGGAGAGCAGCTCTGAATCTTGGGTTCATGGGAACCCCTGGTAGACAGGCTTTAAGGATGGCCCCAGGAGTCCTCCTCCCGGTGTCAGCAGCCCCGCATTGTCCCCGCCACTTGCAAAAGTAATGGGCTGTCCACGATTACGCTCCTGTGACTACAAGATGATCACATGTCGTGCCGCCATTGAGGAAGCCAGCACCCATGCAGGGGGCCCCTCCGTCAGGGGCGATGGGCAGCAGCGAGGAGCTGTGGGTGGCCTCTAGCCAGCAAGGCACTGTGAGGAACTCATGGTTCCACATCCTCATGAGCTTGGAAGCAGATCTCCCACTCAAGCCTCATTTGAGACCACAGCCTCGGGCTGAAATCGTGTGAACCCCCAAAGCAGAGAATCCAACTAAGGCATGCTAGAATGCGCACACCCCAACGAGCATCGTGGCGATACTGCTAGGCAGCTACTGTAGAACCGGAACACATTTCCAGAGAATCTCCCGGACGGTACGGAGAACAGATGCTATGATGGCCTGGGGGTAAAAACAGGAACCTGACCAGCACATCCCACAGCCGTGAAACTCAAGTCCTGGACCAAGAGCAAGAAGGAAATCAGCCAACCGTCCTCACTGCTGATCAGAGCCTGCAAGTCCTGATGCTCAGCTGCCAGTAAGCCAGGGGGCCTTCACACATCTGGGGAGGTGCTGAGCAGGGGTTAGGAAGCTGGGTATTCAAGTGTTTAACGGTGAACTAATCCAAGGCTGGGTTTGCCTCAAAATCCCAGGAGCAGAAGGAAGGGGTAAGTGCAAGATGCAACAGGAGGGCCGTGAGTGGCTCACTGCTGGAGCTGGCTGATGGGGACCTGGGGTCGGCTACACTTCTGCTTCTGTAGGTTTGAAACTTGATACAAATGTGTGAAAAATTCAAAACCAGTATCAGTGGCTGGGCGCTCCAAGGGAGCTCGAATCCTAGCCCTGCAGCTTCCAGCGGTATAGCCTTCTGCAAGCAAGCTCTCAGAGCCTCCAGTTCTTCATCTGTAAAATGGGGATGATGACAGTGCCTCTCACCCACTTGGAGAATCAGACGCCAGCCAACACCTAGCCCAGCGCCCAGCAGAGAGCTCACACTTACCAAATGTTCGCTCTGATCTTTATTCTGAATACTGCTAGCACAGCCTAGTTACAGCCATAGCCCCGGGGACACCCATGGAATGGCATTTCTTGTCCTCCTGCTGCTGCCGAACTGTGAGACACGTGGAGGCTTGACAGCAGTGACGGATGAAGGTGCAAATACAGGCTTCTACAAGGTGGAAACCCAGAGCTACTGATGAGAAGGAAGCCCCTCGGGGATCTAGCCTGAGGGGCTGTCAATCACCATCAACAGTCCCGTCTCCCCAAAGGAGATTCAGGAGTTGGGCTGAGCCTCTAAGAGCACAGAGATGTTGCTTTTCTGGGCTCTGTGATGCCAGCAAGGAGCTCAGGAAGCAAACTATATGCAGAGACTAGGGGAGGGGCATTGACCTGCAGGAGAGCAGTGAGCTTTCTCAAGATGGCCACTATCTTAGAGCTCGGGGCTTTGTTATTCCAATTCTAAGTCAGTTCTACCATCCAGTGCTGGAGATCCCAAGTCTTGGGAGCCTGGTAGGCAACAGAAATTAGTAGAGTGCTAGGGAGTTGGGCCAAACCAGAGAAGGCTTGCTTCCTTCCTACTCGGATGTCCTCACGCCAACTCAGGACCCACTCAGAGCCACATGTCACTAATTTTTCAAAAGAAGCAGAAAATCTAGATCTTAATATGGAATCTCTTAAGTTTTAAATGTAAGCAATTCATTTTTAAAACATTTAAAGCATTAGGCCAAGACCAACCGAATGGAGGTTCAATGTGGTGTTCTGGAGGTAACCACTGGTGCAGATGTTTTTTTTTTTCCCCCAAACTGGGCAACCTGAGTTTTACCCCTAGAGGATTCAGGGATTCTGCAGAAATCAGACTCAAATGTCTTCTCCTGCGTCCTCCCTCCCAAGCTCGGTGGAATTTTATCACAGTGGAAACAGACCACCAACGGGTTAAGCTGTGCGGGCAGATGAAATAGCTTTTTGTGCAAACCTTATTCTCAGGCTTTGCCGGCCTTCTGTCTGAGACAGCATCCTCAAATTTCAAGGCAACTGATTATAAAAACTGTTAATTGCAAACTACTTATCTTGAGTGGGTCAAGCTCTCCTCAATCCTAGTCAATTGCATAAGACAGCAATTGTCATTATTCTGGTTTCACTTGTACACTGTCATCCAACATTTTCATTGTTCTCAAGAACTGATTATAAACAAAACATACAGGTTTTAACCTAAAAAACGTGTTTTGATCAGCTTTTATACAGCAGGTTTTTTAATTTTAGTTTTCATATGAAAAAGGGGGGCAATGTCATATAATTTTAAAAAGTTTTAGAACCAACTGACCCGATTTGATACCTTTATTTTACAGAGTCGGCTCAAGCTGGGCCCGTAATCCAGGACTCTCGATCCCCAGAGCCTACACAGTCTTTCTCCTCTATCGACAAACCAAGAACTAATATGTGAAAATGAACACAATGCAGCAGAATGTTTTACTCTACAAAATAATGTATTTTTCCCCAATCGAGGAAGACTGGAAATGATGCTGCCAGTTCTTGGCGTCAGATACATCCCAGACCCCAGAGCCAGCGGTCACCTATCGAGAAGCCTCATCCTGTGCCCACCTGCGGGCCTGCACACAGAAGGCAACTAATAAGTGTCTTTTAGCAACGGTGGGTTTTTTTTCTTTTTTGTTTTAAGTAGGCACCACAGAAAACATGGGGCTTGAATTCACAACCCTAAAATCAAGAGTCATGTGATCTATCAACGGCCATGCCCACTCCTTCTATGACTTTCATATGCTCATCGTTTAAAAATGCCTGCACTCCTGACCCTTCCTATCCCAAGCCCTCATTCAGTCCTCCCGAGAGCCGGTAGGGCAGCAATCCCTGCCCCCATCACACAGATGCGTAGGCTGAGGCTGAGCATGGTGGATGGCCAGCCCCAGATCACATAGCGAGTTGGAGAAAACAAAGACCCCGGTCCGCTGCTCTGGACCCGCTGCTGCCACCTGCACAGCCCTTTTCCAACGGCAGCGGCTCCCATCTGTGGGGTGCAGACCTAACCTAGCAGGCAACGTCTCCATGCCCTGCACTGAACCCTACTTTTTAAGCTTTACACCCTATGGGACGTTTTGTGTGTGTGTGTATGTGTGTGTGAAAATAATGTGCTCTTTGGAATAAATCAAAGAAAACGGAGGTTTGCAAAGAAAAACGCAATCATCTCTCCTGCCCATCTGCCCAAATCCCTTCAATACGCAGATAAAATCAACATTAGAGGTGAAGTGTGTATTCTTCCACACTTTTTCCTCTGTTCATAAAAACACACAGAGACATATGGAAGAGGATTATTCTATCCTGGTTTTGGTTTTTCATCAGACCTAGTTCCTCGCGGGAACTGGCTGCTCATGAACATCCCTCCAGCCCAAGAGGCAGCCAGACTCGGGCTTCTTAATCAGCAGCACAATGTTCCATGGTATGGGTAGACCGTAACGTGCTCCACTGTTTCTCTCCAGAGAGGCAGACGGATGGCTCCCAGGTATTTTGCCAGCATGAGTAATGCTGTAATAAACAACCTGGTAAAAAATTCCCCGGTCTCCGTGCCCTCATTTCTCTCAAACAGAGTCCCCAAAATGCCACTCTTAGGTCAAAATGTATGCACATCTTAATTTAATTTTAAAATGGCATATTTTGGGGGCATCGGGGTGGCTCAGTCATTAAGTGACTGCCTTCGACTCAGGTCATGATCCTGGAGACCTGGGATCAAGTCCCACATCGGGCTCCCTGCTCGGCGGGAAGCCTGCTTCTCCCTCTCTCACTCCCCCTGCTTGTGTTCCCTCTCTAGCTGTGTTTCTCTCTGTCAAATAAATAAATAAAATCTTTAAATAAATAAAATGGCCTATTTTCTTAATAAAAAATAATCTCATAAATAATGAATATAGAGCATAAAAAGAAGGAACACACACATAATCCCTCCACCCAGAGGTGGGTCCCCTTAATAATTTGATAAATTTCCTTCCACAAGGAGATCACACAGCTGATTTAACGGAATTTTTTTACTTTAATAGGTTGCAATTAAATTCCAGACTTCTCACATTCCCCCCCAGGAGGATATGAGAGAGCCATCCCTGCACCCCCATTTTCCCCACAGCTCTCTCATGTGTCTACAATCTAACAGATGCAAACACAATGTCCCGGTCATTCCCACCGTGTCTTTCCTTGGCAGAAGGGGACATTCAACACTTCTCTTGGGTTTCTTAGGAACGTGCTGGACTTTGAAACCCAGGGGAAACAAAAACATCATTTGATCATTTGCTCAAGAACTATCTTACCGACTTCTGCTGCTCAAACATAAGTTTTTTATAGAACAGGTGGAACTGCTCAAAGCTGAGCTCATCTTTGTGGGCGCCGATTTCCTGTAAATTAAAAAAAAAAAAAGTGACCACATGATCTCTGAAAGTCCCCTACGAAAAGGTCACCATGCTGTGACTGAGCAGAACAGCTGCCCTAAAGCACTGGCTGCAAGGAAACTCACCTTCCTCTAAACCCAAACTGTCCACAGGTTACCTCATTTATCTGCCTGGAGAACATACCCACCAGGGGCCCCGCTGGGTAAGATCCTGCCCTGGACCCCCACCACGGAAGAGATGGGGCCAGAATTCCAGGAGCGGTAATGCAGAACTCCTCCCGCCAAGGGCAGGAGACATTTCCAAATCCAGACCTAGCACAGGGTCATTCTAAAAGCACAGGAAGACTAACCTAGCCTTCGGAGTGAGACAGAGCTCAACTCCAAGTCAACGCTTGTTCCCCACGTTGCTTAATGGCTTTGGGTAATTTACCTGATCCATTCGGACCCTCAGTTTCTTCATCTCTAAAATGGGAAAACCACCACCACCTCCCATCCTAGGACTTCCCCAAAACCCAACCAGGAACACCTACGTATGGCCAGCTCAGGAAAGCCTTAATAAAGAACCAGATTCCAACAATGTGACTTTCAATGGTAAATGCTCCTCCTGTCTCCGTTTCTGCCTTCTCAGAGTATTTAGAACATTCCAGGCAGGTCAAAAGATGGCCTGACAGCCACAAAGTGGGTGAACTCGGCCGACAGCTCACTGGTGCAAAAAGGTATGCACTTTCTTGTCTGAGGAAGCCTGTGCCTGGGGTTGCCGTGGGCACAGCCAAGCGAGTCCTACAACTTGAGTTAGAGAGACAGAGTAGCACTGGGTTCCTTGAAAAGAGTCGGGATCTCTCTAAGCCCCGGTCAGGGGGCCTACGCATCATCTCCGCTCTTACCCCGTTCGGGAAGGCCCCACCTGCCCCATCACTCTCAGAGTCACGTAACCCGCCACAGATCTACCAGCAGCCTAACTACAGCAGACCATAACCAAACTAAGTGACGGGTGGGAGGCGGGCTGGGTGGGAAAGTGGGGGGAAGGTCGGGAAAGAGCCAACACAGACAACTGTGTCATGAGGACTTGGAGACAAGACGCCACGCCCCTGACAACCTACATAAGGAGGCCTTCGTGATAGTTTCCAGAAGAGACATATTTGTTCGTGTTACTTAAAGGAAAGTAGGCTGCAGGATGGGGGAGAAACAGACGGGCTAAACTGGTGGGAGCAGGTCAGTAGCTCAGCAAACATGGTCCTTGGGGAGGACACCCTCGGCTAGCATTGCCAACAGGGTCCTACGACCTTCACACGGTCCCTCTGTCTAGGCTGGGACAGACATACCTGGAGATAAGGCTTCTCCTGGGCAGCACTCTATGGGGCTCAAAGGCTAAGTGACCCTAAGTTCACAAAATCGCCAGGCCAGCCAGGCTAGGAAACTTACCACAAACTTATCTTTGAGGAACTTGGCACTGTTCACTTTGAAGTTGACCAGGGGCAAGATGGTCTTCAATTCGCGGAGGCTGATGCTGCAAAAGAGGGAAACCCCAGCTCTACCCACCTCGAAGGGCTTCAACGGTGGAGGGTGTGGCTGCCCCATCCTCCCTGCCATCTGCAGCCCTCTATGAACAGAGGGATTGGAGACGGAGAGGTGGGTCTGGAAGCACAAGGCTGGTCTCCACCCTTGAGGGATGACCATGAACTTGGGTCAAATAAGGATTCAGAGCATAAGCAGAACACGGTGTCAGAAGACCAGATAACCTTTGCAGATATGAAACACCCCAGAGGTTCAAACCAAGGGAGGGGTCAGTGAAGGCCAGAGGGCAAGGGAAAGGGGGGAGCCAGACTCAAGTGAGCACCTACTATGTGCCAGGGGTTACTGTTACCTAACCCCTCCCTACCTCTGACCTCCGACACAGGAAGCATGACCCACCACTGGGGTTCAGAACAGGCATCAGAGGAGGGGTCTGGGAGGGACACGCTGCTGGAGGTCAGAGCTGAGTGACAGCAGAGCCCAGGTTGAATCAAATCCCAAAGGGTATAGTCATGTGGACCACATCACAGAAATTCTCACTTGGGCTAGGTGGCAAGTTCATTGCACAGGAAAGAAGGGGAGAACACATCCGAACGAAAGAAATACCCACTATTTAACAGCACTAGTTAACAACAGCACCAGCCGGAACTGCCAGGCATGGACGGCCGGACCGACGCGTGTTCCCTCCAGGCTCTAACAACCTGCGGAGGTGGGCACCGTCACCATCTCCATGTTTCAGGCGAGGACACAGGCTCACAGAGGTTTGGGGCTGGGAGGTGGAAGAGGTGGACTCCAGGGCAGCCCGCCCATAACCACCGTGTCTCCCTGCCTCTCCCGCGATAGCACAGTGAGGAGGTGGGGGGGGGGGGTCAAGGGCACGGCCTCCCAACCTCCGACCTCCGTGGCTGCAGAGCTGAGTCTCTGCTAGGGCGAGAGAGGGTGCTCTGGGAGTGCTGTTGCTGTGGTCAGAGAAACTGCTCTGTGTTCTCGAGACATCATACTGGACAGGGCTGTGCATGGCCAAGGAAGGAAGCCTGTCCAGGATGTGGGCAGAAAATGGCCCAGTTTCCCCAACGCTGTCGGCTCGGCCTCTGCCGGTATATCCGGAACGCATGTTACCCTCAACGGCTACCTCTGCAGACACGAAGGGGGCCTCCCGGCTGTCCCAGTGTCCCTACCTCCAGCCTTTCTGCCTCTAGTCTAATAGCCTTCCTAATATCAGCCACCTTTACCTGCAAAAGGGGCTTCCCTCGCCCCCACAACCACAGTGCCAGCACCCAGACCTTTCCCAGAGATGTCGGGGTGGGGGGCTGACTGGGCAGAGAAGCAAGCAGGCTGGTGGGGACCCCCTTTCTGACTCAGCCCTTGGGCTGTCCAGGAAGAGCCTGGCCAGGACAGGATGAAGAGAGAGGAGCAACAGGGGCTGGTGCCCCAAGACGGGGCAAGGAGAGGTTCTGGCCAAGCTGGTGTGCCTGCAGGGCTCATCCAGGACCAAGAATGAAGGCCCTGGGGAATCCAGACCTCCGGGCAGAAACAAGGTCAAGAAACCGCCTCGTCTCCAGGTACTGAGACAGGGGCACTGGGAGCCAGCAGGGCAAACATCAGATCTGGGGGCAAAAGACTCTAAGCCCATGGGGCACCCCAACCCACCTTCTCCAAAATCCCCACCTTAGGGCAGAGCAATGGAGCCCCCCAGTTAAGGTGGGAGCCATAGAGCTTCCGGGGGCTCCCGTGCCGGGACCTGGCCACCCCACCCCAGTCTTGGGGCCTGTGGTCTGTGCTGCCCTGCCTCTGAGCCCAGAGAGGCCCCGGAGCTCCCCAGCTGCTGGGGTGGCGGGGAAGAATCCAGCAGCCCCCAACCTCACGCCCTCTCCCCGCTCAGGACTGGTCATGCTCAGATGAGGGGAGTGCTTCAGCACTCCAGCCCTCTGGGGGCTTCACCGGAGGACGGCTCCGTGGGCCGGGGCACTGACCACGGCAGCCTAATTCAGCTACTACGCACAGGTGTCCCAGCCCCACGCCCTTCCCAAGAAGCTCCCTGCACGCTGATGCCCATCTCAGATTCTGCTTCCTGCCCGCTCAGCCGTGACTGTGGGCCAGGAGCCAGGCCATTCCTCTGGAGAGGGAAGCCAAGAAATGGTCCTGGCCGCAGACCACAAAGAGCCCCTCTGCCTTCCACGGCAGGCTTCACTCCACCATCATGGTACGGTCCCAGCTCTAGGGCATGGCACCCCTGGGCCTTCACGGCGCTGTCCCCAGGAAACTCACCTGCCGCCCGGAGGCCGGACCAACACCTCCAGCATCCCCCCGCTTCGTAAAGTAGGAAGGACAACACACCAGGTACCGTCTAAGCACTTCCCGTACCCACCCACCGAGACCTCGCACCAGCCCAGGGAGCCAGCAACCATTGGGTCTCTCGAGCACACCAGAAAACTAAGGCCCGGAGAAATGAAGCAGTTTACCCAAACTCACATGACCAGTGAGTGTTAAAACAGAGATTCGGACCTCGCCGCTGCGCCCACAGGACTTTCTATCATGATGGCAATGTTCGAGATCTGGGCCATCCAATGCGGGAGACACTAGCCACGTGTGGAGAATGAGCATTCGAAATGTGGTTAACATGACCCGGGAACTGAATTTTTAATTTTATTTGATTAAATTAATCTAAATAGCCACCTACAGCTCGGGGTCACCGCACTGGATAGAGCAGCTCGAGAGGCAGGCTTCCCTGAGTAGAGTCCCTGGACCAGCGGCACCAACATCCGCGGGGGATTTGTTAGAAAGGCAAAATTCTTGAGCTCCAGGCTGGACCTAGTGAAGCAGCATCTCAGCTGGGCAGACGGCGGGAGCACCTAAGGCCAAAGCCCCCGCGAGGCAGTTCCCATGTGCTGGGGCCACGCCATTACCTGGGGGACACCTACATGCGTTCCTGCTGAAGGGGGGACCTGGACCCCCATCCCTGTGTCCTACCCGCGACCCCTGCCCCTTCTGCGTTACTGTGGAGGCATTGAAACCTTTGATTCAGGCTCCCCAGGCCTGGAAATGTCATTAGAAAAGCTTCCCAAGCTAGAATGTTCCATCTGCCCAATGTTATGTCTAGGAATGAAAGGGAGAACTTTCCGACAAACACTCGGAAGACCAAGCCAGCGGGACCCCTGTCCTCAAGGAGCCCCCGCCAACGTGAGCAGCAGGAGGAAGACAAGACTGCAGGAAAGCGGAGTATGTCTACCCGCTAGGGGCCTGTGAGCTCATGGCACAGGGCCAAGAGTCCTACAGTGACCCCGAAAATGCATCTCGTGAGGGTCACATCCTAGCCTCACTTGGAATATGATCTGGTGACAATGTGCACATAAGGAAAAACTGGACACAGATTAAATGACAAACAAAAGACTTCTTTTCAAACGCAGTATCACATTCCCATTGGCCGATCTCTAACGTAGGCCCCGACAGCCTCGAGCTGCAGGGAAGAGTAGGCGTCCTTGCGGTTTAACGTGATGTAAAAACCGTTAATCCTCCCCTCCTTTAAGCTGGGCTGGATTCAGCGATTTATTCCCCCAGAATGGGGGTAAGGGTGACTTTACAAAGAGCTATCTTCCTTCCAGTACCAGCTTGGCCAGGCGATCAAGGGGGACCTCACCAGTGACAAGCCCTGCGGAGAACACGCAGCGCTCAGTGTGACGACAGGATGACAGGACCGAGACGTCACTCGGTGGTCCTCTTCCCCAACACCCACAACCTCAGCCTACCCGTCACTCCCGCCTCATCACGACACAAACGTCAGACCAAAATGAACTAAGGGAGGTGAAGTAGAAGTAGAAGATACCTGGATGTGTTCCTCAAGACCGCCCAGGTCGTCAGGAAAGATGGAGAAACTGCCCCGACCCCAAGGAGACCAAGGGGCAGGACGACGCAGTGTAACGGGGGGTCCGGGCTCAGGTCTGGAACCGGGACGAGCACGTCGGTGGGGAAAGAGTGAGCTCCAAATGAAGTCCAGGGCTCAGCTCAGAGTCCTGGGCCAACGCTGGTTCCTCAGTTTCCACAAACACGACTTGGTAATGTGCGAGGGGAACACGAGAGAAAGCCAGGCAGAGGGGTATTTAGGGACTTCCTGTACTATTTTCGCAAGTTCTCTCTAAATTTTTATTAGAGAGAGCGCACCTGGGGGACTCAGTGGTTAAGCGTCTACCTTCGGTTCAGGTCATGATCCCGGAGACCCTGGATCGAGTCCCACATCCAGCTCCCTGCTCTGCAGGAGGCCTGCTTCTCCCTCTCTCACTCCCCCTGCTTGTGTTCCCTCTCTAGCTGTGTTTCTCTCTGTCAAATAAATAAAATCTTTAAAAAAAAAAAGATTTTATTAGAGAGCATGCATGTGCACAAACGGGGGAGGGGCAGAGAGAGAGGGAGAAGCTGACTCCCCCCTGAGCAGGGAGGCCGATGTGGGGCTCGATCCCAGGACCCTGAGATCACAACTTAAGCCAAAGGCAAATGCTCAACCAACGGAGCCACCCAGGCACCCCTCCCCAAGTTTAGAAATTAAAGAAGACTAGGAAAGAAGATCCTATGTATGATTATATTTTAATGAAGTAAAATAAACAAGTAAAAAAACAAAACTGAAGGTGGAAATCTACCGAATTACCCTACCTTCGTTAAAAGCATAACGAAGAGTAGAAAGAATGAAAAATAAAATGTTATATAGTTCCTAGTTCAAGGTCAGCACTCAAAAGTTGAATAAGGACAAAATCATACGTTGCAATTTTTAAATGTGCAAAGGAGGACCTGAACAGACATTTTTCCAGATAAGACAAGTGGTTAAAAAGCACGTGAAAAAATGCTCAACATCCCTAGCAATGAGGAAGATGCAAAACAAAACCAGAATAAGCTACTACTTCACACCCATTAAGGTAACTATGTTTGAGAGAGAGATAGAGAGAAGGTGGGGACGAGGGAGGGGGAGAGGGAGGGGAGATGGGAGGGGAGAGGGAAGGGAAGGGAAGGGAGGAAGGAAGGAAACAGGCAGGAAGGGAGGGAGAGAGGAAGGCAGGCAAGCAGGGAGGAAGGAAGGAAGGAAACAGGCAGGAAGGGAGGGAGAGAGGAAGGCAGGCAGGAAGGGAGGAAGGGAGGAAGGAAGGAAAGGAGGAAGAGAGAGAGGAAGACCAGCAGGAAGGGAGGCAGGATGGATGAGTGGACAGAAGGAAGGAAGGGATGGAAGGAGCGGGGGAAAGAGGAAAGAGAGGAAAACAAGTACAGGCAGGCGAGTGGGAAGAACAGGGCCCTGGCACACTGGAGCGGGACAGAAGGCTGCCAGTGCTATGGAAAGTGGCCCGGCACGTGGTCTCAGAATGGAGCCATACTACCCTTGACTCAACAGATGGACGGATCAACCACACGTGGGGTCCCCTATGGGGGCATATTATGCCGCCTGCGAGAGGGGGACATTGTGACACCCGCCACAGGAGCACGGATGAACTGTCGAGACGTTGTCCTATGTGAAACCAGCTGGTCACCCGAAGACCAAGAGGGCCTGACTCCACTGGCCCATGGTACCGAGCACGTCACTCTCCCGGAGACGGGAGGCCCAGCAGAGGTTATGGGGGGGGGAGGAGAAAACGGGGGAGAGTGTTCCGGGGACAGCGTTTCAGCTGTGGGGCGTGGAGGGCGACCATGGCCATGATGGGCACGGAATGAAAGCACTTAATCTCACGGAGGCATATGCTTAAAATGGTAGGTTTTATGTTGTGTCGATGTTACAATCAAACCAATTAAACCATTTTTACTTACAGGCCATGGTCGGGGCGACAGTGAGAGGGAAGAGTTCTGCCTTTTAGCAGCTTTCTTGAGTATGACTTACAAAAGACAAGCAACATCAAGCCATGCTAGGTCAGCCTCCCACCCCGGAATCCCACCCGGCACGCCGGGCCGCTGTCCCCTAGCTCTGCAGAACGGATCCAGAGGCACCGAGCTCCCCGGCCCGCGAGCATTCAGGAGCACGCCCCAACTCCGTGCTCGGCACCTCTCGGGAAGGGCCAGCTGCTACCATTTCGCCCCAACAGATGCTTAGCGGGAAGACGAGGCGTGCGGGCCAAGGAAAGCCCTAGGAGCCGCCCGCTCGGAGCCAGCTTCGAGCCCGCCTCCTGCTGCCGGAGTCTTTGTTTTCCTTCAGGAAACGCCACCAGTCGTGGGCGACAGGAAGGGAGGAGAAGCTGGCAGAGAAGAAGTCAGTTGCCCTTTCCCTGGTACCCTGGCCAGAGTTCCTTTTGAAAACCTCCCTCCCGGCCTCACAGAACCACAGGAAAGGTGGGATTTTCCACATGGTGACAGAGCAGCGGGGCTCTGCCCACTGGGAGGAAGGTTGGGGAGAGCAAACGGGAGGCGAGGAACAGGGGCATCAAGTCCAGAAACAGACTTCCTCTCTGCCGAAGGTTCTGGACTGGCCGATGGAAAGATGGGCAGGAATCCATTCTGAGCAAGACAGCCAAAGGGAAGCTCCCTTGACAAGACAGACAGGGGGGTTTCCAAACCAAATCCAGAACCCTGTACCACCCACACACGGAGAGAGGGCCCGGGAGGGCTCCCTCTGTCATCCCTGAGCCAACCTCAACGATGAATCACCCCTAAGCCACCCAGAAAGGAAGCACCAGAGAGCCTCCACCTCAGAGTCTGAAAGAAACCACTGTGAACAATCCTCCATGAAATCCTCCATCGTGGGGACCCCCCCAGATCCACCTCTGTAAGATGGGAGCGCAGCCCGGGGAGTGGGACCACACGGTGAATGCTGGGCAGATAGAGGAGGGAGGGAGGGTGGGTGGACAGGGGGACACGGGGTGTGCTTCGGGCAGATCTAACACCATTACTGAACATTTCACCACCTGTGGGGACTGCTTCTCCATCATTCCGTCAGGCAGCGAACGTGGGAGAAAGCATGGCGGCACACCCAAGCTCTGAGGTCACCAGGTGATTCAAGACACTGAAGTGAAAACCCGGGAGCCTCAGAGACCGAAAAGGACATCGGGGAGAGCTGGAGAGATCCGGTGGGACCTCACGTACCATGCTGACAGATCTTAACAGAGAATCAAAGGAAGGAAAACCATGTAAAAAATTTTAAGGTCTTACATGAGCGTAAGTTGATAAAATAATTTTAAGCACTGGGCACAAGCATGGTGTATGGCCATGCTAAGTGTTCAATAAATGGCAGCACTTATCATTACATTATTTTTTTCTAAGATTTTGTTTATTTATTTGAGAGAGAGAGAGCTTGAGAGAGGGGAAGGGGCAGAGGGAGAAGCAGACTCCTCGCCGAGCAGGGAGCCTGACGCGGGACCCGATCCCAGGACTCCAGCATCACGAACTAAGCCCAAGGCAGACACTTAATCCATCGAGCCACCCAGATGCCCCAATCATTACATTATTAATAATAACTGAATCATAACCTTAAAAAGTGGATGAGAGAATGTTCAACCTCACTCATAAGTAAATAAAAATTTAAGCAAATATCTGCTGCTGTCTTTCAACCATCAGATCACTGACGGGCTGGTGATACCGGGCGGAGGGAAGGAGTCACATCGGGGAGAAATACAAGTTGTTACCGCCTCCCTCCAAACATTAGACCAGAAACCACTTTGCTGCTGGAACCCTCCTCTAGGACTCGATCCTGTTTGTCTCCTCCTCACTTCGCTTACAAGCAGGGAGACCCCCAAGGTATCCAAGCAGAATGGGAGAAACTCTGTATCTATCAAGAAGGAAATGAAATGATTTCTCCTCAATAAGGAAATTACATGGCCAAGTTCAAGGTCAAACTACATGTCTGGCCTGGAGGAGCACCATGTGGGCTGACAGGGAAACTCCCCGAGACACATCATTCAGGGAACACGTATATTGAATTCCCTGTTACCATGTCGATCACTTCCCCCAGCTCCTGTCTGCCCGCCCCGTCCAACTCTCACAAGTCAACCCGCGTTCCTTCCTGACGGTCAGCCTCTCTCCTGCCACAACGGAGGGCAGGCACGGGGCAGCCTCGTGTCTCCCCAGGACCCAGAAGGTGTTCGAATGTGAGGGCCTCAAGGATGCAGTCCAAGCGCCACAGGGAAGAGCAGGCATCTCTGCAGAGGGACCTGAACGTCCACGCAAGAGGGGCTCTGGCCACGGGGAGGCTGTGTCACCAGCGCCCCACACCTGTCACCACGTCTGGCACCTCGGGGGTCCAGCCAGACCACATGAGGGCCTTTCCACGCCACAGAACATGC
This sequence comes from Spilogale gracilis, assembly GCA_004023965.1. Classification (NCBI taxonomy): domain Eukaryota; kingdom Metazoa; phylum Chordata; class Mammalia; order Carnivora; family Mephitidae; genus Spilogale; species Spilogale gracilis. The sequence continues at coordinate 38,701 of PITA01005425.1, forward strand.
CGTGACTACCGTCGAGCGTTTCCACAAAGAACATCAGGGGCCAATACGAACTAGAGAAAACCACAGAAATATGAACGAATCTTACCTATTTCTTCTGGTTTGATCCACTGAATAAATCTGCTTTCTCAGCCAACTGGGAAGACAGTTTAGACAGAGAAAGAAAGACAGAAGCAGAGAGAGTGAGTTAGTCAAGAACCCTGGTCTCAGATCCTGGAAATAAGAAAAGCTTTCCAATGTGCTAACTTGAGCCGCTCGGGAAGAAGCAGTTGTCTCCTTGTGGGTGAGACACCCTAGCCGAGCCAAGAGGGCCCCCTAACACATAGAGGCGGGCACTTTTTAAACTGACAATCCTCTCTGACGATGTTCATTATCCCCCCCGAAAGGGTGATAAGAAAAACGGTGGGAATCAGAGGGTTTTAACCAAGGGGACAATCATTCACCTGCCAATCCCACACGGACCCCCAGGACACTAATGCATGGACAAGGCCGTCCTGAGCAGGTGACAAATCCCACACCCTGTATGGGCCGTCCTGTGGTGAGTCAGCTGATCCCTTCCTAATGTTCTAAGAAGGAAGCCCTCGGTCGTCCCCTCAGACACCACCACGCCTGTTCCCGTCTGGGTCTCGGCGCCCCTCCTCACCCCGGCAGGCCCAGGACGGCCCGGCACCACGAGCAGTTTCTGGCCAGATGCTGGAGAGCCCATGGCCTCTACGCACAGGCCCCTCTGTGAGCCTCCAAGACGAAACATCCCACTTTTCTTTCCTTTGCTCATGTTGGTGAAAAGGAGTAAAATCAATGAATGTAGCAGGACGAGAAAAACAAGCAAAAGTGCATACCTCTCAATGACCGTGGGTGTGGACGCGCTCATCGCTTCCTGGTGTAAGATTTTTAAGCCCGAGAGCCACTTAATAGCGTCTTCCTTGGAGTCGGCTGGAGAGGTGAACGCGGACGGAAATGTTAGTCCCTGGGAAGACCGCTGCAGAGAGATCGGGGCCCCTGGCCATCCCGCGGACCACGGGGACGGGAGCAGCCTGTGCTGGGTTCTGGTTTTGCACAAGGGCATCATCACGAAGGCCTCTCTGTCCCACCTTCATGGTTCTAAGACCGGCTTTCAGCCCGAGATGAAGCCACATGCCCAGGATGACCCTTCCACAGCAAGGATGACAAGTAGGACAATTTTCTTCTTCCAAGAGTTTTAGCTTTTACCCTTAGGCGAGGGCCTGGGATAACTCCCACCCCAATCCTCAGCTGCCCTCCGAGCTTCCCGTTTCTCATGAAGGCCAGGGAAAGGGGAGAGAGGCGCCAGCAGTAGGTAAGCGCTTGGCATCACTGACAAGTCCCACTGCCCTACTTTGGGGCTGTGTGACATTCAGCTGGCTCCTTAGCCTCTCTGTGCCTCATTTCCTCATCAGTAAAATGGAGCTGGCAGTGCAGAACTCTAGTGAGTTGGCCATCTCCCAAGGACCAGGTACCTTGTTAATCTGGACAAGACCCTGCCGCAGTTGCCACTTTCCCTCTTCCCATGGGAATGAGGAGAAAATTAAGCTCGGCAGCATTAGGAGACCTGTCCCAAGCCTGTAAGTGGGAAGCTGGGGTCTGAATCCAGGTCTTGGCCATCTCTCTACTCAACCTAAATTCTACAGTTCTGAAACAAAGACCCTGGAGTGGAACAGAGCTGGCATCCTGGACTCCAAGACCACCAGGCCTCAGCCTGCAGCTGAGCTAAGTGGAAAAATTCTGAAGTTCATGGGCACAGGCCCCTCTCTCCTGCCCCATCTCTGCACCAACCACACACCATCAGTCAGCTGTCCACTCATCAGGTGCCGCCCCAGCTTGCTACTTCCCTCTTCAAGCCCTCACACATGGAAACCCCTCTCCCTGGGCTGGCCTCCCTCTTTCCTCCCGACTCCTACCGATGCCTCAAAACCCAAGTTTAAAGTCACCTCCTCCGCAAAGGCTTCCCTGAAACTGGCCCTCTGCATTCCTACAGCATGCTGTCTTGTCAATGGACTGTAGCTCTTTCCACAGTGTACTGTGAGCTCCCGAGAGGTCTTGACCAGCCTCCTTCGGCCCAGTACAGAGGACGTGCTTAAAGGTGCATGGTGAAAAAATAAATAAATAAAAAAATAAAGGTGCACGGTGAACGAGTGAGAAAGCAAACCAACGAGAGCTACCAGGCCCTAAGTTAAATGTCCCTGGCACTGCTTAGCTTTCACTGTTCCCCCTACTAGGGTCTATTTTTAATGGGATTTATTTTCTCTCATCACTCCCAGCTGTACCTACAGTTCTGAGTCGCTGAACTCTAGGACTGGCCTGAAGGTGATGACAAGCTTCTGTCCCTGAGTCAGGTGCCTGAGCTTTTCCACAGCGCATCCTCTGGCCTCTCAGAGGCGCCTTCAGCTTTTGGGTGAATTTATAGGGATGGCTGGAAATCTCACCTCCAGGTCATGTGTCTATGTGAGGACACATGTCCGTGCACGTGTGTGTGTATGCGTGTGGCAAGTGTATCATGTGTACGTGTGTAAGCATGCATCTGTGTAGGTGTGTGTGTGTGTGTGCGCGCACACACATACATGTGAGACGTAAGATTTCAGGAGAGTGTCTCCCACTCAGTTGAATACACAGTACAGGTCAGGCTCTGTTGGATGAAAACTATAACCTGCCCCAGCTCTCCGCGTGAGCCAAACAAGCCCTTAACATAATGCTTACAACGTCCCAGGGAGGCTGGCATACCATTCTCCCCATTCTCCCCATTTCACAGCTGGGCAAACTGCAGCCCAGAGAGGCTGAGTAGCTTGCCCCAAGGCACACAGCTAGAAAGGCACAGGGTTAGAGTTCAAAACCATGATGCCTCCAAACATACATTAGGGGCAGGCAGGTGCAAGCCTTCTGCTACCACAGAAGCCCCTGGGAAGGAAGCCAGGCACAGGCAGGGAGAAAGGCCCCCAGAGGCGCACTCACCTGCCAGGCTGAGCGTGCTGAGAACAAACTGGGAGCCGTACAAGATGGTAAAGCAGCAGTCTTCCTTCTGACGGACAGCTTTGGCACGCTCAAAATCCTTGGAGCTCTTCCCTGGGCGGATTTCCTTGATTTCCATGATGTCCACTGAAAGACAGTGAAGACGGGCCCATCAGAAGCCGCAGTTCACTGTACCCGAGGACGCAGCCACAGGCCTGCCCTCACCGTGCGCTGTCCCGCACCGTCCCTCCCCAGCCCCTGAGCCCTGTCCAAACTGCAGGATTCCAAGCATGTAAGTAAAAAGCAGGTTGTTCTCAGCTAAGTCCTGGGAGAGTCGGAGAGCAACAGACAGCAGCAAGAGGCAATCTGTCCTCCCTATAACCCCCACGGCTGTAGGACTCCAGCTCACTCCTCACCAAACTGGGCCAGAGTGGCCACCTGACCCCAGGGAGATGCCTCCCCCCCAGGATGGCCACCTGACCCCGCGCAACTCCTCCCTCCATAGGATGGCCACCTGACCCCAGGGAGATGCCTCCCCCCAACAGGATTGGCCACCTGACCCAGGGGGAGACGCCTCCTCCCCCAGGATGGCCACCTGACCCCGGGGCAACCCCTCCCTCCATAGGATGGCCACCTGACCCGGGGGAGTCACCTCCCCCCACCCAGGATGGCCACCTGACCCGGGGGAGTCACCTCCCCCCACCCAGGATGGCCACCTGACCCAGGGGCAACCCCTCCCCCTGCAGGATGACCACCTGACCCCAAGGGAGACGCCTCCCCCCCATGGTGGCCACCCTGACCCAGGGGGAGATGCCTAGCCCGCCCAGGATGGCCACCTGACCCTGGCGCAACTCCTCCCTCCATAGGATGGCCACCTGACCCAGAGGGAGACACCTCCCTCCCAGGATGGCTACCTGACCCCGGAGCAACCCCTTCCTCCATAGGATGGCCACCTGACCCAGGGGAGTCGCCTCCCCCCCCCCAGGATGACCACCTGACCCCAAGGGAGACGCCTCCGCCCCCAGGATGGCCACCTGACCCTGGGGAGATGCCTCCCCCCCAGGATGGCCACCTGACTCGGGGGAGTCACCTCCCCCCACCCAGGATGACCACCTGACCCAGGGGGAGACGCCTCCCCCGCCCAGGATGGCCATCTGAGCCCAGGGAGACCGCCCTCCCTGCCACAGGATGATCATGAACTATCACAAAGAGACCGGTTCGACCCGTCCCTTCCTCTCCTCTTTTCTGTCAAAGAGCACCTCTTCTGGAATGTAACCATTCTTCATGTTTCAGATGAAGCTGCCATGCCTCTTCTTACCATCAACCACAAGTCCAAGAGGGGGCCCAAGGGTCCTGGGAGTGACCAAGATGCCCCATGCGGGGGCACCGTGACTGGTTCAGGGACGAGCCCATGCCGCACCAGCATCCTCCCGGTGCTTTGCAGCCAGAGATATTTATAAAATGTCTCGTGCTGCTGCTGTGACTGCCTGGCTGAGGAAACAGGAGTCTGGGGGGAGCAGGGAGCAGGCCACCCTCCGTAGAGAAAGGAAAGATGGAGCCCAGATGTACTATCTGAACCCCTAAGTCCAGTCACCAACAGAAGCCATTCCTGCCCAAGGAAATGCTACTTCCACGACACAATAAATCCTCTTTTTTAGCTTCAGTTAGTATGACCTGAGTTTCTATCACTTGCAACCCTAGGACTGTATATCTCAGGCCTCGCACAAAGAGAGATACAGGCAAAAGGTGGCCCTGGAAATGGGAGGCGAGGGAGAGAGCTTAGACCTGGAGTGGAGGAAGCCGGCAGGTGAATAAAGGCACTTGGAGTCAGGGTTGAAACAGCAGGAAAAGCTCATGGCCCTTCAGCAACTGGAGTGGGCATGTGGAGAACGCAATTAGGAGAGAAAGGGATAGAGTCAACCGGATGCTCTCTACTTTCCTCCCATGGATCCAGCCAGACCAAAAACAGCTTGGCAGACAGGAGTCATGAAGGAACGTGGAAACACTTTCAACGGATGCACCTGTTCTGCCCCCCGTGTGTGACTGTCCTCTACAGGTGAGCAAGTCCCCACAGCCAGACCCCAAACCCAAGCCGAGTGCATGTAAAAAATGGTGAAAACTAACAGGGGTCTGTAATTTATTTCATTTTGGTTGTTAAATATTTATTTGAGAGAGAATGTGCATGAGGGAGCACGAAGGGCGGGATGTGGGTGCAGAGGGAGAGGGAGAAGCAAGACTCTCCACCAAGCAGGGAGCCTGACATGGGGGTCAATCCCAGGACCCCTGAGATCATGACCTGAGCAAAAGGCAGATGCTTAACCAACTGAGCCACCCAGGTGCCCCTCAGGTCTGTGCTTTAATCATACTGCACCAGTGTCAGGGCCCCAGGTTTGGTGACTGAGCAAGAAAGACATCATCCCTGGGGGAAGCCGGATGAACGGTACAAAGAAATCCTGTGCTGTTTCTGCAATGTTCACGTGAGTCTAAAACTGTTGCAAACCAGAAAGTTTTAGAAGCCACTTCTCAACCACGAGTGCCCGGGGGTGCCTCTAAACCCTGGTGGGAGAGGGACGGGGACCAGAGCCCTATTCCTCACCAAGCCCAGCAACCTGGAGTCTCTTCTTTTTATCCTCACTCCTCAGAAACAGACTCCGAAACACAGACCTTTGTGCACACGGAAGTTCACAGCCTTCTAGGAGGAAACGAGCATTGCCGATGTAACCGTTTACACATGGAAGAACATTAAGCATGCTGAGGTTTCTTCTCGGGTGTTACTCCCCCCCGCCCCCAACTCACTGCCACTCAAGGCGCTAGTGACTTAAAGTAAGTCTGTTTTTTTTTTCCCATCATGTCTAGCAGTGATTATCTACTCTCCTCGTTCCCCACAAAGTATCTGTAGGGGAGGATCTCTGCGTTGGCCTATTGTGAGTTTTGCTCCCTACAGCAGACTTATAATAAGTGAAATAAGCCAAGAAGAGAAAGTCAAGTGTCACATGGTCTCGCTTACTTGCGGTGCATGAGGGGCAAACTGGAGGACAGTGGGAGAAGGAAAGCAAATGGGAACTAGGGTAATCCAGGGAGGGAAACGAAACAACAGAGACTTTGGACACAGAAACAAACTGAGGGACTTGGAGGGAGGGGGGTGGAGGGATGGGAGAGCCTGGTGGTGGGTACTGGGGACACCTAAAGCGTGGAGCACTGGGTGTGGGGGATGGGGAATGAATCTTGGAACACTGGAAAAAAAAATTTAAGTGACAATAAAAAAATGAAAAAAAAAAAAAAAAGAAATTCCTGTGTCTAATGATAAAGAAGACATGGTTCATATATACAATGGAATATTACGCCTCCATCAGAAAGGATGAATCTTTTGTATCTACATGGACAGGACTGGAGATTATGCTGAGTGAAATCAGCCAAGTAGAGAAAGTCAATTATCATATGATTTCACTTACTTGTGGAACATAAGGAATAACATGGAGGACATTAGGAGAAGGAAAGGAAAAATGAATTGGGGTAAATTGGAGGGGGAGATGAAGCATGGGAGACTGTGCACTCTGAGAAACAAACTGAGGGTTTTGGAAGAGTGGGGGTAGGGGAATGATGGGCCTGGTGGTGGGTATTAAGGGGGGCACGTATTGCATGGAGCACTGGGTGGGGTGCATAAACCATGAATCTTGGAACACTGAAAAAATAAAATAAAATTTAAAATTAAAAAAAAAAAAATCTGACACATGGGGGCGCCTGGGTGGCTCAGTTGGTTGAGCAACTGCCTTCGGCTCAGGTCATGATCCCGGAGACCCGAGATCAAGTCCCACATCGGGCTCCCTGCTCGGCGGGAAGCCTGCTTCTCCCTCTCTCACTCCCCCTGCTTGTGTTCCCTCTCTGGCTGTGTTTCTCTCTGTCAAATAAATAAATAAAATCTTTTAAAAAAAAAAATCTGACACATGGACCTAAAGAAAAAAATTCCATATACTCTAACACTGTCCTCAGGCAATTATCAGTTCTACTTTCTAAATTACTCTGGACTCAGTCAACATCTCTCCATTCCCACGGCCAACGCCATATCAAGTCCCTGGCTATCTTGCCTGGCCTAGTGAAGTAGCCAGATGTTCCCCCCAGAGCCGTCTTCATGAAATTCAAATAAGCTCCTACGGGGGCACCTGGGTGGCTCAATCAGGTAAGCATCTGACTCTTGATTTCGGCTCGGGTCACGATTTCAGGGTCGTGAGATGGAGCCCTGCACCTGGCTCTGCACTCAGTGGGGACCCTCCCCTTCCCCTCTCCCTCCCCCTTTTCCCCCATTCATGTGTGCACGCGCTAAAATAAAAACATCTTTGAAAAATAAAGAAGGAAATACATAATTATGCTCCAGCACCTCCTGGTCTGCACACCTGACTGCATCCCAGTGCTCCTAGGACTGAGGACCAAGGCCCAGGGTTGACCCTGCCAGCCCCACTTGGCCCCCGTGTCCTTGCCCTCGGAGCTCCAGTCACCTAGCGAGCAGTCACCCCCACCACACGGCATCAGCACGTACCCTGGGCCTGGTCACCTCCGAGTTCCCTATTCTAGTTTCAGCTCGAGCAGCACTGAACTCAGAGAACACCCTCCAATTCCTGCTGTCATACCTACCAGCCCCTCTCCCCACAGCACCAAACACAGGCCAGGGCCTGCAGGTGGGACTCGTGGGCTGGGAACCTCTTCCCTGGAAGGCGCTCCTTTCCTTGGCGCCGTGTCCCAGCCCCTCGCGCAGTGGCTGGCACACAGTGGGACCAGCAAATAGCTGTTGAATGAGGAAGAGGGTGAGCGAACTTGGAGATGGACACAGAGATATGAGCAAATGCAAATAGAGACCCCCAGACAGGGCAAAGACGGACAGAGACACCAGACACGCCACCTGCATGAGGAGGGAGAGAGACAGAAACAGGCACATGTACGAAGTCAGACAGGAAGAAGCGTGAGACATGGAAAGTGAACGAAAGAGAAACAGCCACTCCAGTGAAGCGAGTGGTCCTGCCTTCCCCTCTGGTGGCAGCAAGCACCCCGGCTTCAGAGCTGCTCCCGGCTGGGGGAGGACTGTAGGCCCCACAGCACCAGCAGGACCGGGTCATCTCTGTGACTCATGTCAGCCACGCCCCTCTCCCCCCACTCCAGGTGAGGGCGTGCTCATTCATGATGCTCCAGAAGAGACAAGGCCTTCTGCGGGGGCTGGCCCTTGCTCCCCGGTCACCAGCTGACCAGCCTTGGACAGATCTTACGGGAGCGACTTCTCAACACTGCCTGCCTTCTCCAACCCCATGAAACGAATCTTCCTGTTATTTTTGTAACTGGCCCGTAAAGCTCCTCATCCGGACATCTGTATGTACAGGTGCGTCCTCCTCTAAGCCCCGGAGAACAGGGACCCTGTCTGTCCCACTCGCTCACAGCGGGAACCTCATTGCAACATGCACCAGGGCCCGGCTCAGAGCAGAAGTCGAGCGCCCATGGAATGAATGACTTCAGCTCTCATTTGGGAGATGGTTCCAGGAACGCTGGTAGGGGAGCGATGACAGGAGACAAGCAAGGAAAAGAGCTAGGGGACAGGTTGCTAGGACGCCGAGCTGGCCCTCCGTGGGTATCCGGAGCCGACCGTACGGGCCCTCTGGAGTCCTCGCCCCACCACGGGGTAAGGGAATCGGGGTATTTACCCCCAAGCCCCATCTGCTGTGGGCTGAGGCCTGTTTCTGGGGCCTGCCTCCCCAGCCCTCAATCTGAGGGCTGCAGCACTCGCACCAAGCTGGCCTTGCTGGGCAGAAGTGAATGTCACAGCAAGCAGAACCTTCCCAAGGCCAACTCCGCTGGACCAGGTGCCTGATCCAGCAGTTTCTGTGCCACATCCATGGGGCGCAGGCGCTGGATGTTTGAGGGGCCCAAGGCCCGGTATGTACTTCAGGCTGTGATGGATGTAGCCAAGTGCCCATCACTGCAGAGAACAGCTCCTCTGGGCTCCCTCCACGGAGACAGACAGGACTGGATGTCACTGCCCCGGGCATTCTGTGCCCTACAAGGTATCGTGGCTCAGCAGGTGGCTCTGGTATTGTCGGTAAGGTGCGCTCTTTTAAAAGAACAGCTTTATCAAGATACATTTTGTATCTGTATCAAGATACAAGCTCACACACTGAACAATTAACCCACTTCAAGCATGCATTTCAATGGCTTCTAATATATTCACAGACTCGTGCAAACCACCACCACAATCAATTTAAGAACATCTTCATGACCACAAAGAGAAACCTACACCCTGTAGCTGTCACTCCCCGTTCCCCTCTTGTCCCCACACCAGCCCCGGGCAACCACGAACCTACTTTCAATCTCTACAAATCTGCCTTTTCTGGACATTTCATATAAAGGGAATCAGACAATATGTGGTCTTTTGTGTCAGGCTTCCCTCATTTAGCATCAAGGCTGCAAGGTTCCTCCGTGCCCTGGTGGGGACTTTGTTCCTTTCTACCGATGAGTAACGTTCCAGTACAGATAGATTACACTTTCATGATGTACTCTTTTCTGATGGACATTTTCGGATTGTTTCCACCTTTCGGCTACTGGGAAGAATAAGGCTACGAACACTCCCATGGGAGTTTCTGTTGGAACACGCATTTTCAGTTCTCTGGGTTATCTCCTAGGAGTGGAAAGCAGTCCTCCCGAGTCCACACTCTCAGGGCTGCAAGCCTTCTAATTGTGAGGTGCCTCCTTCAGGCCATGGGGCTTGTCTAGCCATCAGTGCAGACCGGCGAGGACACTTCCTCATAGGTGGAGAGTCAGCTGTGGGTGTGCCTCTGCTTAAGGCCTCCATGAACAGGTGCTGATAGCCCCCAGCGAGCCCCCCACAGCTGTCACCGCTATTCCCCAGGCCTCCTGAGCAAGGAAGGGCTAGCTCCAGAGGAGCCAGAGGGTTGCTCGCTATCCAGCACCCCCTTGGTTACCAGGAGCCCCAAGAAGGTCAGAAGGAAACCCCTCACCAGCAGGGATGCTTTTCTACTTGGTAATCGGCAAAGTCTGAGGGGTCCGTTGGTCACTTCTGTTGGCACTCACTTGATCTTTCATCACATGGGGCACCTTGCTGAAGACTGACCTCATGGCCCATGGGGTGCAGAGCAGCAATGGGGGTGGGGGGTTAGGCCTCCTGCACTGATCTAGGTCATCCCCCAAATCATCTTTCCGACCTACAGCTGGAAATAAACTCCTAGTGCCAGGATTGCAAACTTGCCTCCCAGGTCATGCAAAATGTGCGTCTGATGACCAGGGGATGGACCCTGGACCCTGCAGGCCTGGGTGTCAATTACAGTTTCTAATCGGTTCGTCCAGCAGAATTCACCTCTCTGGCTCTCCGCTTCCTTATGTGAGCAATAGGACCAAGAATAGCCTTCTCACTTGGTGCTCTTGGAGGATTAAAGGAGTGTGTGTGTGTGTGTGTGTGTGTGTGTGTGTGTGTGTGTGTGTGTGTTATAATAGTGTCTCGAAATGACAACTAGTAAAGACATAGCAACTTCTAGGTGCTTGTTAGCTCCTATTTTTTAAATTACTAATGCACCTGAATAAAGTTAGACTCACACAAGGTGTAAGAAAAAAAACCACACTCTCTTAATTTCTCTGTTGTGGAAACTGAAGCGGGGGGAACCATATGATCCAATGTGGAAAAAACTCCACACCTTATGTCAATAGAGTACTGTGCACACGTACAGGAATGCACACGTACATATTGTGCACAGGTGTGTATCATCATTCACATTCCCACTACCTAAATACCCACTCTGACTTGCAATTTTTTTTTTACAGCAAGCGTACTACCCAGATTACCCCCGCTGTAGGCTGTTCATGAGCGGGCATCGGCGAAAATATTGGTGTGTATCAGTCTGCAACAGCAGAGAACCAAGCCCAGCGCTCCCGATGTTGAAAATCATCGTGCATCAAAAAAGCATCGTGGATCCTCTCCACCCTACTGAGTCCTGCTTGAGTCCTAGCATTTGCTTCTGACAAGCAGACTACCAAACTGAGTCCAATGTAGATAACATCTCTAGTATTTTCAACAGATTAGTTTGCGGTCATTTCCATTAAATGGCAAAGTGAAGGACAGGAAAAAAAAATGAGAATTTACAACCAACACCATCCCTCTGTATGGTTTGGAAACATGGTTTGCCCAGTAACAAGTTCACCAAAGCACCGAATAATTCCGTATCTGTTGCTGTCGATGCCTTGCGTTCATGCAGAAGTATCTGACGGGTTGGGGTCCAGGTGTCTAAACGTACTGAGCAACACTGGGGTTGGACTTTTTCCAATCGGGTGGTAATGCATCACCATTTATCTCCATGTGATAGGACATAATATATGGCTACCAAAAACAAGAAAAAAAAAAAAAAAGCTGCTCTCCCTCCTGTTTCCAGGAACGCATCAGACTCTGCGAAGGAGGGATGGCTGTATTTTTACATGTATATTTGTGTGTGTAAAGGCACAAGAAAAGGTAGGAAAGAAAAATTCCAGGGTGTCTGGGTGGCTCAGTCATTAAGCATCTGCCTTCAGCTCAGGTCATGATCTCGGGGTCCTAGGATCAATGATGCCCCACATCAGACTCCCTGCTCAGTGGGGAGCCTACTTCTCCCTCTCCCTCTGCCTGCCATTCCTCTTCCTTCTATTTGCTCTACCAAATAAATAAATAAAATCTTAAAAAAAAAAAAAAGTCCACCAATTTGCTGACAGTGAGGGTTATTGGTGGGGAGGATGAGAGGCAAGTGGTGGGCTTCATGTGCTTTGATTGGAATTTTTGCCAAAGGCACACAGTCATTAAGATGACCGACTTTATTTTCGAAGCAGGCTCTGGCGGCCAGAGCTCAGGCCGTGGCGCGCCTGCGGTGGGGCTCAGCAGCCGTGCTTCCTGCTTGAAGAAGTGAGATAACACAGCCACAGAAGTGAGGCCTCATCGCGGCACAAACTTAGCTTCGCAGCATCACCTCGGGCTTCCCCGGGTCCGGCCAGCCTCGCGCTGCCCTCCCCACCCGTCACCTGCAGACACACACTCGGGGTTTCCAGCCGCCGCCTCCTCCCCCACCCGCTTTGCTGGCTGTCCCACGACCCCGTTCTTCAAACCCTGTTCCCTTTCTGGGCCACTCGCACTGCCCGCCACTCCTGGAACACGCTCCTACCCTCACACCGGGCACGCGGCCTTTCTCCCGATTCCCACACCTGCCCTCAAGGGTACATCTGACAACAAGCTTCAGGTATCTTCAGGGAAGCTCCAGCCATGTTTAAGGGGAAAAGAGACCCCTGAGGCTGCACACCTTTGCACGCTTTTCCCCAGCCCACTGTCCACCCATCTGCCGTTCCATCAGCCAGGACGTCACTGAGCCTCGCACCGAGGACACGCGGGGGAAACGCACAGACAGGGTCCCTGCCCTCGGAAGCCTGCGACGGACAGGTCCTCTCCAAACCGGCGCATGAACACATAAGCCTCCGACTACGCCAGACACCTCAAAGGAGAACAAAGTCTCCACCAGCAAGGGGAAGAGAGGCTTCTCTGAGGCCGTGTGTCTCGGTGGAGCTCAGAAGGCTGGAGGTAACGGGCTGGGGGCGTAGAAGGCCCTTCAGGGGTCCGGGAGCTTGGGCAGGTTGCCCCAACAGTGCCTGGGAGCTTGGACAATTCTCTCCCTGTTCTTTCCCCACCTGCACCGAGCTGCTGTGCCAACAAAGTGAAATTACACTAACAGGAACCCCGTGGCCCCCAGGAGGTCTCAGTCAAGGTTAATTCATCTCTCGGCAGGTGCGTTCTTGCCTATCACACTCCAACAACACCTTCACCGATGCCACTGAGTTCACTGTCTCAGGGTTGCTGGGTCTCAGTGAAAGACTCTGCTTTACAAAACCAAAGGTGTTGGGGCGCCTGGGTGGCTAAGATATTAAGTGTCTGCCTTCAGCTCGGGTCATGATCCCAGAGTCCCAGGTTCGAGCCCCATATCAGACTCCTTGCTCGGTGAGAAGTCTGCTTCTCCCTCTCTTACTCCCTCTGCTCGTGTTCCCTCTCTCACGGTCTCTCTCTTTCTGTCAAATAAATAATCTTTAAAAACAAAAACAAGGCATTGGGCTGTTGAAGACACATGACAGCATCTAACCTGAAAGCTAGAAGGACAAGTGACAAGTGTTGGAGAACATACATTTCAGAACCACAGGGTCATCACGGGAGAGCAGAAAGAGCCCAGTTTTAGAAGAATCTAGCAGACATGTGTGTAAAGCCCAACTTGGGGTGGGTTTCTTTATTATGGCTTAGCCTCTACTTTCTGATCTGTAAAATGGGTGCCAATATCCATCCCATAGGGAAATACACCTGAAAGAACTTGGTAAAATGTAAACTGTTTCATGAACTTTAGATATTAAAGTCCTCTGAAAGCCTAGGGATTGAGGCAGGGGCAGTGAGGGAGACTGCCCTCATTTTCTTAAAAACAAAAACAATTGTTGAGGTTGTGCTGATCTCCAGTGGGGACCATCCTAGCCTTGTATTTCCATAGGAGGTTCCGGAACAACAGCACTCAACTGATGAGCAGCCGTTACTGTCATGCTTCGTATTCACACAGAAACGCTGAATAAAGTGTTTTCTAGATGTTTCAGAGTTTTAGGTGATACTGGAGAAACTGGTTAGACTTTTCTTCCCTCCAGGGACCCCTTCTTCCCAGGGGAGCAGGAAATGCTAACAGGAATCCAGAAGAAGGAACTGGGCAGGCCAAGTTAGCCTCCTTGTCCGGTTCTGGTCCAATCTGTCCCCCAAGAGCCACATACCCTGCTCTCTGGAGCTCGGAGAGGGCTGCCTCGAAGAGGCCCATGGGCATCCGCCGGGGCCAGAGACAGAGTGGGCAGGTCGGGGGCCAGAGACAGATGCTAAGCCAGACTCTGCAGGGCATGCACACAGAGCAGAACTTCTTGTCACTGGGCCTCAGTTACCCAGATTTCTCAACTGTTTCTAAACTCAGGAGACGACAACAAAGAGAGGCGCTTCATGAACTGGCCAGCTAAAACCCCAAACACTGACCATCACAGATGTCTTTAAATATTCACTGTTCTGGGATTATTTGAATTTGATGTTTTCTCCCTCCTGCTGGAAACTCAATGGGAGTCACCTCGGCACGGGATACAGGGGAAGACCTTAAATGGTATCCACGTTTTGTTATGTCTTTTTTTTTTTTTTTAAGCTTTTTATTCACTTGACAGAGAAAAACACAGCCAGAGAGGGAACACAACACAAGCAGGGGGAGCGAGAAGGAGTAGCAGGCTTCCCGTCGAGCAGGGAGCCCGATGTGGGGCTCAATCCTGGATCCCCGGGATCATGACCTGAGCCGAAGGCAGTCGCTTAACCAACTGAGTCACCCAGGCGCCCCCACGTTTTGTTATGTCTTAACTGTATTTTAACATGAATTGGAAAAAAAATACACACCTAGCACCTCTACATTGGAGGATCAAAGTCCCTTTTATGTAAATTTAGGCTAAAAGCAATGAGTCCATTTCAAAATATGTACGAGGTACAGAATAGGTAGAGTGCAAATAAAACAAAAATCACTAAGACTTTATGGAAAGGCTCACCACCTTACACATAGCCTGTTGATATTTTAACTTGCTCTGCTTTATACCAGCATTCTTTATCAAAATTAGAAGACTTTCACAGTACCAAGAATTATATAGATCCCACCCCACCCCATCCCATCCTCACTGGACCACTTTTTTATTTGGGTGTGGTTTTGTTTTTTGTTTTTTTCTTTTTTTTTTGCAATCATCTGTGCTTCTGACACTCCTTCTCCAAAGTCATTTGATTATCAACTTTATGAAGTTCGCCCTATCTGCATAGTGCTGCCAGTGCTTGTTTAATATCTGTCTTTAAATCAACTCACCTTTTTTCAAATGAAATATATATGCGTATTTATATGTATGTGCGTGTGTATATATATATATATATGTAACTAGATACATGTATGTATCTACACATATATATATATATATATATTTAAGTAGTTTATCTTTGGTAAAAAGAAAACCAGTCCCACCTACCATACCTAACAAGAATTGTACAACACAAAGGCAGTGGAAACAGGACGTTATTAAATTCTGCCTGGTGGGGCGCCTGGGTGGCTCAGTTGGTTAGGCGACTGCCTTTGGCTCAGGTCATGATCCCGGAGACCTGGGATCGAGTCCCACATCGGGCTCCCTGCTCGGCGGGAAGCCTGCTTCTCCCTCTCTCACTCCCCCAGCTTGTGTTCCCTCTCTGGCTGTGTTTCTATCAAATAAATAAAAATCTTAAAAAAAAAAAAAAATTCTGCCTGGAAACAGCTGCTGCAACAGATCACACCCTCAGCGGGGTTCTGAGTTTTAAAAAGTGAGAAGAGGTTTGAGGGAGTGAGGCCAGCTGAGTGGGGCCAGACCCGCTGATGGAGACAGAAGTCACGGAGGGAGTGACCTCTTGAGGGCAGAAGCTTAGGGAGTGGTCTAGATCTGATCTTGGGGAGGGGGTGGAAGTGGTCACCGAGGTGTCCGTGTGTGTAAATTTGAGCTCACCCTCCCTGTTTGTGCCTCTGACCACACGCAGAGCTTCCATGTGGGGGGGAAGGGGGAACCCCGGGGATCCCTGTCATGACAGAATTACCCCGTATCTCGACTGCGGTGGCGGGTACGAAGAATGTACGTATGTGATAAAATTGTAGAGAACTCTGCGTGCACACACATGCGGACACACACACAGGACAGGCAAAGCTGGGGAAACCTGAGTAAGATCGGGAGTGGGCTCAATCAACCTGCGTTTCCTGGCTGCGTGTGGCACAGGGCGGGGAGTCGCGGGATGGGACGGCGGGGAGTCGCGGGATGGGACGGCGGGGAGCAGCAGGGTAATGTCTGCCGTGAGATCTATTATTTCTTACAACTTCACATGCATCTATCATTATCTCACGAAATTTTTTGATCTAGAGTATCAAGAAAGAGAAAAACCAGGCTACTACCAAATAGATGTTCTCTCCTTAACCCTCCACCCAGGGAGCCCACGAGGGACCCGAGAGGGGAACCACCTTCCCGCTGGCGACTCCCGTTCCCTGGGCCCAGTCTCCCCTGGCGAACGGTGTCGAGACACTTCGTCATCTCCTCCCAGGGCGCTACTTCTCCATCCCAGGAACTGAGTCCGGGCTTGCCTTGTGCAAGGGTCCAGACTATTTCCAGCCAGGCCAGAAACAGACGCTCGTGCGGCCCTCTGATAAGCCGGTCAGAAACCCAGAGGAAGTGGCCGGCAGGGGGCCTGGAGCCGGGCCTGGCTCGGGGGCCCAGGCGTCCGTGAGGCAGCGATGACAGCCAAGAACACGGTTTCTGTGAACGCCCGCCAGGATTCCACGCACAGAGCCCGGGGAGGGCAAACACGGGCCCCGCTGGGCAGCAACCACTCATGTGAACCCGTCCTTCCCTAACCTCACGAGCAGCCCTGCACGTAAACATAGGCTCACTCTTTCAGTCGGGTGCTTTGACCTTGTTTTTTATAGGTAAGGAAAGGTTCTGAGAACATAGGCTATTCTGTTCAACACCGACCAAATTCTAGAAGTTGACAGATGTTGAATCCACCTGTGGAAAACGCTGGTTCGTATCTTCCTACCCACCTCTTGGCTTCAGAGGAAACCAGAGAAGAGAAAAGGGAAGGGAAGCCACATTTAGAGAAACATCTAGTACGGCCAAGCAGTCTGCCAGGGATTCTGACATGTGTGGGCTCACGTGAGGCTGAGATCATGCCCTCTGCCTTCCAAAGATGGGGACACTGAGGCAGAGAGTCAGTGACTTTCCAAGGCTACAGAAGTCGAGTCAGGATTTCAACCCCAGCAGTCTTAGCTCCGAAGCAAGTCCTCTTTTTTTTTTTTTTAAGATTTTATTTATTTATCTGACAGAGAGAAATATACAGCCAGAGAGGGAACACAAGCAAGGGGAGTGAGAGAGGGAGAAGCAAGTTTCCCGCTGAGCAAGGAGCCTGATGTGGGGCTCGATCCCGGGTCTCCGGGATCATGACCTGAGCCGAAGGCAGTCGCTTAACCAACTGAGCCACCCAGGCGCTCCCAAAGCAAGTCCTCTTAATAACACAGCTAAAGAGGAGTTCCTTTCCATGGCAGACCCCCGCCTTCACCCCTCGCCCCGGGCTCAGACATCACCCTGGCCCAGCTGGGTCCTGCTGCATTCTCGCTCTCAGGCGTATTCTCGCAAGGATCCCAGTCCCGAAACCCTCACAGGTAGTGGGGGCCTATACAGGCCCGGGTCTATTAAACACCAGTCAAGCTCTTGGTGTTCATTATCTGAGGGGTGCTTCCTGCAGCCCCAACAGGTGAGTGGTCCCTGTTATCAGCCTGCCCGTTTCACAGAGGAGGAGGGGAGGCTGCAGCAGGTCGGGAGAGCTAGGGGTCCGAGCCCGTGCAGCTCCAGCGCCGGCCTTCTCGAACATGACCCACGCCAGCTCCTGCACGGAGGCCTCACACAGACCAACCCGCCAACTCCGCCTGCAGCAAAGGGAGCCCTGCTAAGGTCAAGCCCAGGGGAGAAGCTCCCGTTGTGAACAGAGGACGGGCCAGACCCTCCTTACAAAAGATTCCTTAGGTGCCAGAGCTGCCTTCATGGTCTCCTCACTCTTCCTGCCAACCTTGGGAACAACCCCCATTTTCCAGAGTCGGCTCGGGAAACTGAAGTCATTTACTCGGCCACCTGCCTGGGCCTCGATGCCAAGGACAGCAAGGCGGTGACGCATGGGCGTCTCGCAGGGAGCGAGCTGTGGGCAACATGCCCCGGCTCTTTCCCCTTTCTTTGTCTACGTCCAAGAGAGCTACTCCTACAACAGCCTCTTGGAAAACCCTGGGGTGAACCGGCTAGAATCCAGCTGCAGGTGGACCCTTTCTCTGACGCCAAGTCTCAGCAGGTAGAGCGAGATGCCAGGCATATTCAGGGCTCCCACTGTCAGTCATTGGATAAGACGGGCAGAAATACCTTTCCACCTGTTAATGATCAACAGGACAGAATGGGGGTTTCCGGAGGCCACCCACAGCGTGAGGCCCTCCTGCTCCACCACTGGGGACTGGGCTATGCGGGCCACAACACTGGCTTCGGGACCCTTGCCACCGACTGACAGCCGTGGTTGAGGAGAAGGGGTCCGAGGGACATAGACAGACTTCCAGAAGCCCCTCCCAGGGCCCCAGGGTGAACACACCACACCCCCAGCCACGGCCCAGCTGGCCTTCTGGGCCTCCAAAGCCTTCCTCAGGTAAAGCCCTCATTCTTTAAAGGGGTGACTTCCTCCTGGGTCCATGAGCCTTCACGGGTTTCCTAACTCCAAACATGGGGCCTTTGCAGGGAAGGAGAGCAGGTTCTCCAAAGAATCCAAGAGCAGGAAAGAGCGCTCCGCTCGGCTCAAGGCCCCACTCTGGAGGACTTGCCTTCCTCTTCTCAACTTCCCCTTTTCTGCTTCTCATTTACTGTAATTACTTGTCGCCCTGTGTCAGCTCTGTGGCCCACAACCAGGCCAGCTGCTACCCAACAAGCTTCGCACGGTTACCTATGGCTAACAGGGCACTCCCAGCCCCCCTTTCTTCCTGCACCCCTCCCCGCCCTCCGCCCCTACACCCAAGGCAGGAGGGCTGGCCCATCTCACTCCTCAGCCCTGCAGGGGCCGGTCAGGCCCAGGCTATGACAGCAGGCAACTCACTGTCAGCCCACTCACAGGGGCTCATCTACAATGCCAAGTTCTGCTCAAAAAGGAAAAGAAGAGCATGCATTAGAAGATATTCCTTTACCCCTCTGTTGTTTCACCAGAGCCTTATTCCTGAAACGTGGCTCCTGGGTGGAGCAGGGCCCAAGAGAGAGATGCTGATTGTCCAACACGACAATAACAACCCAAGTGTTTGCAGAAGTGGGCATGGGGAGAAGACGTTACGTGCCATTTCCTCATTGGTGCTGCATATAGTATAATATTATTATAATTATTCCCATTGAACAGAGGAGAAGACTTAAGCCGCGAGACTACAAATCCGGCAGCTGGTAAGTGCCTCCAAGCTCCAAGCCCAAGGGGCTCCAGCAAGAAGGCGGCCTATAGAACTTGATCCCTTCTGCTGGGATCAGAGGAGGGCCTCGTTGCCCCTGCTTTGCCTTTGCAAATGAGTCTTCACTGTGGTTTTCAAGCCAGCCCTTCATTTCCCCACCAGGCTCAGTTTTGCAAACCAAGGTTGGGGGGTGGGGGTTGAAGTTCCTGTTGCATCGAGCTAGAAGGTGAGACTCTTCCTTCCCTTCAGAGAAGGCAGGATCAGGGCAAGAGGGCCCCCCCAGCATTCCTGCTCGGGCAGGTCTGTCCTGACTCCCTCTGCACAAAAATCCAAGTCCAGCCCAGGCACTATGAACCCAAGTCTGGCTTGACCACCTGGGGCTGAAACCTACAGCTTGCCTCCCCCTTTCCCAGTGTTTGCCAGGGACTGAACCTGGGCACCAAAGAGGAGCCTGGAGTCCGGGGGAGGTCCAATCTCAGCCCCAACACGAGGCAGGCATAGCCCCTCTGGCTTTTGTTTCCCCCTGTAAAATGGACTCATGATAAAACATGGGTCAGTTCATGGCACAGATGTGAAAATTTAAGGGGACAACAGTTCACATCAAGAAGCTTATTTAGGGACGCCTGGGTGGTTCAGTCATTAAGCGGCTGCCTTCGGCTCAGGTCATGATCCCGGAGTCCCAGGATGGAGTCCCACATCGGGCTCCCTGCTCGACGGGAAGCCTGCTTCTCCCTCTCTCACTCCCCCTGCTTGTGTTCCCTCTCTCGCTGTGTTTCTCTCTGTCAAATGAATAAATAAAATCTTTAAAAAAAAAAAAAAAAAAAAAGGAGCTCATTTAGCAGAGTGCATTACACAAAGCTAGGGCTAAAGGTTTTCTGCTCTCACCCACAGATTATCACAGTCCTGGCAACGCCCATCCACTCATTCGGTCAACAGGGAGCTGCTGCAGGCCCATGAGCTTGGTAAAGCTGTGGGAGCAGGCCATGCCCAGCAGACCAGATCCCTGCCCTCAAGGACTCATGGTGGGGGTGGGGGAGGGCAGACAGATAAGCAAATCAATATATATTACATCTGGTAGCAGGAAGTTTCAGAATAATTAAACCAAAGCAGAATGAGGCACAGTGTGTAATAGGGCAAGTCTGGTAGCAGGTATGATCATGGAGGCCTCCCCAGAGGAGGTGTCTTCTAAGCTGAGGCTTGAAGGAAGTGAGGGCAGATCCATGTGGATGTCTGGGGAAGAATATTCCAAGTAGAGCAGAAAACAAGAGCCAAGGCCCCAAGAGGGAGATGTGCATGGCACGTTCTAGAAAGAGCAGGAAGTTAGTGGCTGGGACACACTATGTGTGTGGGGGGGGGGCTCCCTAGAGCCTTTAGGTCCCCCACTGCCTGCCCGGGGCACCTCTCCTACCTACACATTCTGATCGCACCAGCTCTGCGTCTATCCCTTCAGTCTCTCCACCTGCCTGGAGCCCCACCCCCGCCCTCACTGTGGCTCTGGGCAGCTGGTCTTCCATCATGTCTTTAGTTATACCTTCCTGCCCCTGGAAGGCAGGAAGTGTCCTGCTCATTCCTGTAGCCACAGCATCCAGGAAAGTCCTTGGCACCAAGTAAGGACTCAGTTGAGAGGCAGAACAAAGCCTCTGGAGAGTGCTTGGGCAATTATGCTGGAAATGCACCCTCCCTCCCACAGTGATTCTTACTTCTCACCATTCACTGAGAGAAACCCATGCCAACTGCAGCACTGCTTGCAAAGGAGAAAGGGAACCCAAAGGGAACCCAACGGGAGCGTCCAGCAGTGGGGCAGTGAGCTCATCGGTGGCTCGCTCTCCACTAATTATGAAAACGCCTATATGTACTGACGTGGCTAAATCGAAACCCCTCGGTATTGTGGACGGATCCTGGAACAGAAAAACGCCACTAATGGAAGAACTGGTAAAATCCAAATAAAGTCTGCAGTTTAGTTAACAGTCGGACACCAATGTTAATTCCCTGATTTGGGCAAATTGACCAAGTAGCACAGGATGCGGGACCGTGGGGGACGAAGGGTATGGGGGGATTCTCTGTGCTAGCTTTGCAACTCCTCAGTAAATCCAAAATTACTCTAAAATTCAAAGTTTATCTTCGGGGAACCTGGGTGGTTCAGTCAGTTAAGCAGGGAAAAGGTTGCAAGAGGCTTCAAAATTGATACAAATGGTAACAATATATTTAAAAGACATAAACCAACAGTCCCGGGTACTAGGGACTCCTGTTATCCCAGTATATTCACATTGTCCGAGAAAAAAAAAAAAAAAAGGAGGGTTCACAAAGTGCTTATTTCCGAAATGACAAAGGCTTTATAGCTATATCTATAACATTTAACTGAAAAAGATCTTAGACAAATATGATGAAGAAAACGCTGAGCCGATCAAGCTGGGTCACCCGGCATCATTTATATTATTTTTCCCCTCTGCTATGGGTGTTTGAAATAAGTCGTCATTGAAAAACTCAAACACTTATTAAATAAAATAGTGAAAATAAACAAAGTCATGAATGGATGAAAACCACAGACGCGGAAAAGGGCAGAGCTGAAGCACATCCCTCATGGTTCAGACTCTGACTCAGACGATCCCTGGTCTGCACACGTCTGAGAGATTCAGGGCTCACAAGAGAATTCCTTCAGTGATCTTTCTAAAATCAGGCAGCAGTTGGCCAGGTACGACCTCATCAGGATACAAGGACACCATCCAGGGGCGGCTGGGGGGCTCAGTTTGTTAAGCAACTGCCACTGGCTCAGGTCATCATCCCAGGGTCCTGGGATCAAGCCCCGCATTGGGCTCCCTGCTCAGCCGGAAGCCCACTTCTCCCTCTCCATCTGCCACTCCCCCTCCTTGTGTGTTCCTGCTCTCTCTCTCTGCCAAATAAATAACATCTTCCAAAAAAAAAAAAAAAAGCAGACACCATTCTACTAAAATGTCCAAAGTGCATACCCAGGGATTCGACCTCTAAGTCCTGCAGGGACCCCTAGGGTCCTGCATACCCATCAGCCCAGGGGCACAGAGATGCAGCTACTGGGGCGGGGGGGAGGGAGGAGGAATCCTATTGCTGATGACAGGAACAGAACGGACCTCCTGCCCCACAGTACAGCAGGTGACACAGGTGCGTACCGACCACAAGGCTGTCCGAGGACGGTATGGGGAAAACACGAGCTGTAGAATACTCCTCTTGTGGTCCTGCTTTGTTTCAAAAATTGCACATAAACTTACGTACCTAAGTGTGTGTCTGTATGTCTACAGACACCGAGGAAAGAGGTTTTTAAGAATGTACGAATGTTTAGTCCTGGTTACCTCCAGGATTTGGGGGAATGAAAAAAAAAACATTTTTCAAATTCTCATGTTGAGTATGTTCCCATAAAGAGATATTATTACTAGTGCCATAGCAGTGCAAGGAAGTCCCTTTATTTCAATGTCTGCAGGGGCTTAAAAAAAAAAAAAAACACCCAAAAACCCAAAAAACCCGGAAACATACTGAAAGGACAAGAACAGCTGAGTTAGCCGTGGTTCGGCCACACCGTGGGTTACTCTGAACTCAGTAAAGTGAGTGGATCAGACCATCTGTACCAAGTGAACTGGAGTGATTTCCTGAAATATTATTTAATGACAAAAGCAGAATGCTGCCGAGATGATCAAGCCATAAAGAAAAGCCAAGACACCAGCTGAGAAGAGAGGGATGATGGAGGAAGCATCAGCTGGAGCCTCTAGATTGAGGGATGGTTACATGTTGTTCACGTTATTGGTACTGATTATATGAAATAAGGTGCTGCCTCAAATAAAGAAAGCTTAAAACCACAAGAAAACTCACGGACCTCACCTACAGCCACTCTGCCCCCAGTAGCCTCCCTGAGTTTTGTTTTTTTTTTTTTTTAAACACAGCAAGTGCTCTCTGACCGCAGGGCCTTGGCACTTGCCATGATTCAGAACCCGTTCTCCTGCAGCACTTACCTTTCCTTCTACGTAGCCACACCTCCGTGGTGCATGTCCAGACCCAGGCCAAGGGTAAACAAAACCAACACAAACAAGAAACCAAAACCATGGGCTAGGTGGCAGGATATCTCTAGTGATGAGCCCCTCGTCTCTGGCCCTACTCTGTTCTTTTTTTTTTTTTTTTTCTTTTTAATCCAATATTTGGAAAAAGAAGGAACACAAATTTAGAGGAAGGAAATTCACATTTAATGAAACCTTCGGGCAAAACACCCTTCGCCAGGCTTCTGGAAAATGTTGCACCTTTCCATCTCTGTGGTGTTTCAGGAAGGCTGGGGCCGCCAGGCCAGTTTAGATATAGAAACGGAATCCTGGCTGAGTTTTGTTACTTGCATCAAGTCATACAAGTATATCTTCCCAGGATCCCTGGGAAGGACCCCAAGAACCCACCAATCAAAACTGTGGCTGACACCAGCCAATGGGTGCCACCTCCTTCCACTTCAGAAAACCACAGAGATCCTCCAGAATCTACAAAGATTTTAGAAATCGTAGGATAGGCAACTGCCTCTGGTGGCTGATGTGCTTTCTTAGGTCAACATCATGTTATTTGTTCAAAGGAGTTGACGCCTGATGAAAAGGAGACTTTGCGGTAAAGACCTAAGTTCTCAGCCTCCGGTGTACCCCCCCCTTTACCAGGCATGCATGGATTCTCTGCTGACCACTCTTCCCACCCGCCCTGGTATCTCCCCTACCCTGCAGCCTGTATTTGCTTCCAAGATGCAGTCGTCTCTCTTACTTAGGTCACCTGCCTGGTCTCCTCCAGGTAAGCCGAGTTTCTGATCCCCAGTCTGCAACATAGGAGGTAGGATTTTTGAAGCCATAAATGGAAAATTCTATTCTCGGGTCTGAAAATTTAACTGCATATACAGAAGCAGCCTGTGCCCCACAATAATATCGACCCTTTGTGAGTGTAGTCGACATTAATTTACCGGGCGCCTCCCCTGCACACCGTGACGAAGTCCAATGAGTCTCATTTCCACACAAAGTCAACAGAGAAGTGCATCCTCAGGCCACGCGAGCCCAGGCATCATCCGTGGAGCATGGGGCAATTCCTCATGAGAATGAAGGAGGCTCGAGGCAGAGATGTGCTCTGGGCCAAGCAGGAAGCATGAGGCTGGCTCTGCAGACTCCAGTGGGAAAGTCCAAGACTTACAAAGGCTTACAGGAAGAAAGTTCAAAAAACCCAGGAGTTGCTCAAAATTGTCTCAGGCTGCCTTGAAAGACACAGCCGACGGCAGAGCCATTCCAGCCAAGTGGCTTCAGGAAGGTCATGCTACTTTTCTGAGGCTCAGTTTCCCCATCTGTAACATGGGAAGACTGACAGGCAGAGAGAGGGTTTCTAAGGCACCACGGACAGAGGTGAGGACCACTCAGAGGACACGGTAAGTGGCTGCTCTTCTGACCTTTAGTGGCTTCTCCATCCACCACCACCATTTACTGAGCTTACTATTCAAAGTGCTTTTTATGTATTAATGTACTTGATTCTAAAACATCCCTACGGCACAGGTCCTACGGTGGTTCCCACTTCATCAGTAGGACAGAGACACACAAGATGAAGTAACTAGACCTCAAGTTCATGGTGGCAAGCGCAAAGCTAGGATCCGAACCTAGCAAGCCCCGTCTTCAGAGTGCATCCTTTTGGCCATGAAACTCGCTGGCCCCTGCGACGTGTAGGAACAGACGGGCTTTACGGACATTTTACTCAGTCCTCCGTGTCTGGGCTGGGATTCTAGAGCTCTGCCCCTAGCAGCGGGGAAACGGGTCTCCAAAAGGGGATAAAACCCACAGCCCTCGGAGGTGACGGAGAGGGGTCAGGAGAACTCTGGCGTGGGTAACCGAGCGGGCAGTAGGGCACCTCTCCCCACAGTGGGGAAAACGGTGCAGGTTTGAATGGGCAAGGCCTCGGGGCGCCTGGCTGACTCAGCTGGTGCAGCACACGACTCTTGATTTCGGGGTTGTGAGTTCGAGGAGAGATTACTAAAAAGGCATTCCTTTGGGTGCCATGTTCCATTTCGAGTCTGAAGAACACCCCAGATGCCCACGGAGAGATGACCGAGAGGGGGCTGGACATTTCCGGAGTTCCTACTCCAAGTTCAACTTTGGTCTCACTCAATGACTCCTAAGAACCCTCCTATGACCCCAGTCTAATCGCCACGGCCTTCCCTCCATTCCACGGCACCCTGCACGTCCCGCCGAAGCACTGTCGCCTTCCTGTCTCTCCCTCCCCTTACACAGTGGACCCTGACGGCCAGGCCCTTGCTTTACTTGACTCGGGGACCTCGATGCCAGCATGGCGCCCAGTCCATGACCAGTGCTCAATAAATACTTACGAATTAGACCCATGAAAGGCATGTTGCTGGAGATACACATTCAGGACTGATCAGTTCCCCGTTACTTTTCTAACAAGCGACCACACACTTGCAACGTCCTACCTCCCAGCTCTGCAGATCGGCACTCTGAGCCGGGGGTCGGCAGGGCTGCGTTCCTCCTGGAGGCTCCCACAAGCCTCCATTTCTTTGCCTTTTCCCCCTTATAGAAGCCGCCTGCATCTCTGGGCTTGTAGCCTCCCCTCAATCCTTAGAGCCAGAATCATTCAACCTCTGACTCGGCCCCTCTGCTTCTATGTTTAAAAACCACTGAGATGCCACGGGGTCCCCCGGGATCATGCAGGATAACATCCCACCCTCCAGCTCTTAACTCGATCTCACCTGTCATGTGAACTCACACACCCATAGGCCCGGGGCTAGCATGGGGACATCTCTGGGGGCCACTATGTTCTGCCTCCACAGGGAGTCAGCATCCAGTGAAAGGGAAGGCCACGGGTAAGGACACCAGGGGCAGAGGTCATATGAGGGCAACCCTCAAGAGGACCCCAACCATGGGGCAGGTCACATTTCTCAGCAACGGTGGTTGTTTCTTCATTATAACAGTTATCACTGAGCTTGGAGGCCCAACTCTCAATACTTGCTACCACCTCACCAACGTGGCGCGTGAGGAACAGAGCAAGAAGGCACAGACAGATCCGAACAGGGTCACGGGGCCGAGCCCAGGCCCACTTCTCCGAGGCGGCTGGCACCGTCCCCGACGCTTACTCCAGGGGCTAGTTTGGGCCAAATCACAAGAGAGTGACTATTCTCAATCCAGGGCACATGAAGAGCAGGCCTTAGAGGACATCCGGGCCCCAGCGTGGCGGCGGCTCCCGGGCGGCCTGGCCCAGCACACCGTCCTCCTGCTCGGGGAGGGAAGAGAGAGGACACCTCCCTGCAGCAGCCGCCCCACCCACCCACCGAGACCGGAGCTCCAAGGCCAGGCCCCCCGGGTAGCCTGGGCACCCCACAGCCCTAAGTCCGATCAACAGTCTGTCCACACCGCACGGCCCAACCCCCGGCAGCAGACACGGGGTGCTGTGTCACGACTCACAGTAACACAGACCCAGCCTGCTAAGTTTCCTACAGCTGCAGCAACGAATTTCTACAAGTTTTATAGCTTAAATCAACACAAACTTACTTTCTTCCCGTTCGTCCCTCTCTGAGGCTACAACCAAGATATGGGCGGGGTCACCCCCAACTGAAGGCTCTAGGGGAAGACACTGCTCCCACCTTCCCGTGAGCGGCCTGGTTGGCTGTACTCCTTGGCTCGTGGCCCTTCCTCCACCTTCGAGGACATAGCTGCCACTTCTGTTTGCAGCCATGCTGTCATTTCTGCTTCCTCTGACCCTCCTGCCTCTTTACCTTTTAAGGCCCCTGTGATGACACCGGGCCTGCTTGGACAGCCCAGGACGACCTCCCCATCCTTCACTGAATCGTACGTGCAAAGCCCTTGTGCCACATGACGTAACACATGTGCAGGTTCCAGGGACTTGGACACAGACATCTTTGGGGCCAGGATCCATGCCTACCATATACACCTACCCTTCAGCTCCTCGCCAGTGACCTACAGAGGAGTGCGTTATTTCAAGGATGGTTTTAGAAACGTTTTTCCAGGCAAGCCAGAGCTCACCTGCCCACTCTTGCCTACCACACGAGAAGCCATCAGAAACAGGCACAAGTTCTAGGATAAGAAAAGAGGAAATAAAGAATAAAGGGGGGGGGAGCCAATCTGTATTTGCAGCTTCCTTAGCACGTTTCCAAATGCAGTGCAAGGTACTTTGCATATACACTAGAGAGTCTGACCTCATCTTTGCCAGTGAACACAAAGGAAAACTGGCACAGAGAGCCTGAGACACTTGCCCTAGGTCCCAGAGCCTGCGGATAGAAGATGTGGGGTTTGAACCCAGGCTTTTCTGGCTCTCACTCTGTACTACTCTGAAAAACCTTGGATCATCTGGAGCTATATTTTTCTTTCAGGTTCAAAAAGTTGTTCACAATAGAACCTTTCCTTTTGGGTAAGAAACTATGCAAAGCATTTGTCTCTGCCCCCACTTGCTTGGAGGCTGAGCAGAGAAAGGTCTATTTCGGGGCTCTACGCTCCAGTGAGCTGCTCACTTGGCCTAGAGGTCACCACCCACCGTTCATACTTTTTTTGTTTTTTTGTTTTTTTGTTTTTTGCTACGGAGGCCACTTCCTGAGGCTCAAATGAGGCAAGCTGGTGGGTCTACCCAGAGCTAGACCCAGAGCAGGACGCAGGGCCCAAGGCAGGCCAGTGGCGAGCAGATCCGCGCCCCCAGGACCCACCTCAAAACGGAAGCCGCCCAGCTCTGCAGCGGCTGTCTCTCAGTCGGCCACCAAGGCACCCAGCACCGGAGCCCACGACGGAGGCAGAAGCCAGGAAGTTACCCTTTTCAATTATTTTATTCACTCATCCATGTTATTCAAAAGAGCCCCAATCTGGAAACTCCTCTACCCACCACGAAGGGCTGGGGGCTGCTTGTTACACAGCATCAGTATCGGGAACCACGGGTATTACCGACAACAACCACCGCCATTTTGCTTAGCACCTGCTGCATGCCAGGCCTCCCTCCCATCACTCACAGAAGCTCCTTTAATCCTCACAACAATCCAGTTATGTGGTTAAGAATCCCCCCCACCCCCATTCCACAGAAGGGGAAAGCGAGGTGCCCCAGGTCACCCCTCAGGACGCTAGGGTAAACAGACGCAGGGGCATAGACAACGGACTGTCGCTCCTAGGAGGCAGGAACAGACCCCTGGAATCCACAGCAGCCCGGTAAGCCACAAGAACATCACAGGGAGAGGAAGCCCAGCGCAGAAGAGCGCACACCATCCGATCCCATCGATGTGAAATTCTAGACGGAACAAGCTTAGCGTTGCAGCAAGTAGGTTAGGGGTTGCCTGGGGAGAGGGCACTGACTGCAAAGGGACAGGAGGGGACTTTTCTGGGCTGATTAGACGGTGGCTGCACAGGTGTCAAAGCACATTAAACTTTTTAAATTGGATACCTTTCACCGCATGTAACTTACACTTCAATAAAATTCAATTAAACAGTTAAAAAAAAAAAAAAGACACCAGGTACATCTTCTGTCTGTCTCCAGATCAAAACCCTTAAAGATAAAGTCTGACATCTTCAGAGAAAAGCAACCAAATTTCTGTTTGGTTCCAGTGATCCCTGGAGCAGGCAATGGAAGAGAGATTCTTCTCTTCCCTCTGTGCTTTTCTACATTTTCCAGAACATCTACAGTGGACATGTATTCCTCCTGTATTGCAAAATAAAACCACAGGCCACATAAGTTAAAGCCACAGTGGGACACAGTCCAGACTTCCTGAGACGTCCCGAGTGACTGCCCCCCCCCCCCCAGAAAGGGTGGAAGGTCACTGGACAAGGATTTAGGAGATGTAACTGGCTGGGCTCAAGCTTCCTGGGTATGTGGACCCAAACCTTCACTTCTCTGAGCCCGGCTGTGTAAGGAGATTCATGAGTCCCACCTGCCAACCCCACCCAGCCATGTGGCTCTAGAGGGAGCACAGACCAGCTTCCACCCACCCTACACCCCCCCTCGAAGCAGCTTCGGGCCCGGCAAGGGCTTTGCGTTGTATGCACGGCAGACCCCAGAGGCAGCGAGACCGGGTTACGGATTCAAACTCCGCCACTCACTGGCGCTATGGCCTTTCTGAGCCTTGGCTTCCTCATCTGGAAATCAGAAGTTATATTATAATCCATTAAAATGGTAGGTGAGGGAGGGGAGCCTGGTAAGATGAAATGAAATGCTCGTATTGAGTATGCCCTGAGTTCTCAAAGTGTGCATTGGCTTTTATTTTTTATTCTAAGAGTCTCCCGCCAAAATTTCAACAAATACTATGAGCTCCCACTAATTTATGGAGGAGAAGCAAAGCTACTCATTCTTGTTCTATCTAAACACCAACTCCCATGATGCTCCCGTCCATCGTCCTCTCTTACATGCCAGGGGGATGGGCTAGGCAGCACTCGGTTTCCCTGGGAAGGACAAGGGGCCCCTCGTGCAAGCTATTCCAAGCAGCCCCCTCTGCCAGCGAGGGCTCACCAGGCCCACCACATTGGATAGGCCTGTGCCCAATGAACAGCTCTGGCTTCGCTCTCATCCAGGCCCCGGGAGCGTCCAGAAACACAGCCCTCTCCAGACAGAAGGTTCCAGAAGCTGAGGCCTCCAGACTTTCAGTTCAGACAGAGCGTGTCCGCAGCCCCAAGCAGGGGAAAGCAGACGTCTGCCCATGCAAACAAGTCTGTAGTACCCGGACGGGGCAGTGACCACGTGGGACAGGATGGGGTTACAGACTCACAGGGCTGTAAAGCCGATAGGGAGGCAGAGGAGCTGCCTGAAGCCACAGATGATTCTAAGAGAAAGGCCCTCACCAGTGAGGAAACCAAGGAAGGCCCAGAGGATGGAAGCGGCCAGAACAATTCTGAGAGCTCCTCACCAGCTCACTGAAACCTCGCTCCAACACCATGAAGTGAGTAGTATGACCCGCACTTCACAGATCAGAACCCAAGCCTAGGGAGGAAGTGACTGAGCCCAGATCACGTGGCCGGAAGGAACAGGGAGATGACAGCCAGGTCCCTCGATCTTGCCCCCTCCCTCCCTGAATCGGACTTCTCCTTTGAGTTCTTGCTGTCAACCACAGAGGTTCACCTTTTTCCTCCCCCAAGGAGCAGGACCATGGACCGCGTGCTCCGTGAGGGCAGCCAGTGTGTCCGGATTTTGCCCACCCGGGCCTGAGCCTGACTTGTCCTGAGGATCCCACAAATGTGTTAAGGCAAGGAATCCGCACACACCCTCTGATCTTCTGCATCGACCCTTGAAGTCTTCACCAAGACCACGTGTACTGACAGTGGCCTCTGAGCAACGTCATTGACACTGTCGTCACCCTGAGGAAGGGTGTCCAAAACTATGCTCGTGGCTCGCTCGAGGGAGCAGAAAGTGGCCCTCAGGGTGAAGACGAAGAGGACATCATGCTACGCTGTAAAGCCCGGCCATCAGCTCCTCCACCCGAAAGGAGGGGTCTGTCTCCCTCTCCTTGAATCTGGGCTGTCCTCGGGAGCCCCTGTGACCAGTCGATGACACAGAGGTGACACAGTGTACGTTTTGAGGTTCCTACCTTCTGCCTCTTTGAAGGTGTCACCGAGAGCCCCGCATGTGGAAGCCAGGCCAACCTACTGGAGGAGAGGGCACGGGCACCACGACCACCCGCCGGCCCTGTGAGCAGGTGTCTCCAAGCCCCGGCCCAGCTGACAGCCAACCGTGCGGGGGGAGGCCGGCTCGGCCGGTCAGGATTGGGCCAAGTAAGAAATCCACGCAGTTCTAGGGTGCTAAGTTTGGGGGGGTTGGTTACACAGCAATACGTGGCCGAACGCACTACCATCACTGTAAACGACCACTGTCCACTCGGCAGTCAGAGCGCGCCGGACTTTCTCCCAATCTTTCTCGCAGGACCTCATTTACGCACACGAGCCGATGAGATGGAGGAAACCTTCCCCTACTGTAAGCGAAAGGGGCAACTAAGAGAAGTGACCCACCCCAGGTCCCTCACCAGCAAGCATCTGAACGCAGGCTGTCTGGCCCAGACCCACGATCGGAATCCCCCACAAACTGTAATAGCGTCTGCTTATTCGGCTTTTTCTGCACAGCAGGAACTGAGCGGCTCAGCACTGTGGGAGCCCGCCCCTGGGACCTCTCTGACATGGGCGAGGGGCACCCTTCCCTCTTCAAAACCTCCGGGCGGCAATGAAATGAACAGTGGAAGGAAACACACAGCCCCTGGCAGCGCGCGCGTGCATACACACACACACACACACACGAGAAAAATAAGACTCCCCTCCAGCCAGGATAGGAGTAAAATAATGACATTTCTGACACCTTTGCTTTTACAGGATAGATGTTTCCCAGGCAGTAATTCATCCTATGTTCATAACTGCCTAGTGACATGCGTTCGCTTATTGTCCCCATTGTATACTCAGACTCAGCGAGGCCTGAACATGTCCTGCTCAGAGAGGACTCAGGTGAGCAGGCCCAGTGAGGCTCACCCCTGCGCCCTTGAGTCGTCTTCCATGGGCAGGAGAGGCCTTCATCTGCTGTTCTCTTTTATTTACCCCTCTGTTCCCACTCGCCTATCAGGTTCATGAGAAGGGCCTTTGTCCATGTTACCTGCACCTATTCACCCAGCACCCGACACGTGTAGTGCCTGTCACCTTCTAGATCCTAAATGGGTAGCTGTGAAATGGGTACAGGAGCAAAGCAACCCAGCTCTGAGAAGACCCAATACCCATCTCAAAAGGGCCTAATTGGGGTGTGGCCCCGGACGTTCGAGTACAGTGCCCCTAGAGCTCTCCATTCTCGGACCCCACCATCTCAGGAGTAAGTGGTCATTTCTAACAAGGACCCAGGTCCCCTTTCTCAGGCTCGTCAGATGGCCCCTTTCCTAGCCCCAAGCTGGGGGTATGCCTAACAGTTCAGTATCTGAAGAGTGACCATGACAGCACTAAGCAACAGCACCCTGAAGATCGACAGCAAGATTCCCACCAGGACGCCCCTGAGCACCAGAGGAGCCAGCAGAGGCTGGAGCGCTGGGCGTCCGAGCTGGGTGCCCCACAGCAAGGCCGGAGGCCTCTGAGCCCCACTGGCCTGTGGAAAAGCAAGAACCTCAGAACAGCTTATGTCAAAGAAGCCAGGCAGGTAGGCAGAAGAGGAAAACAACACCCAGCCATGGCTCTTCTGAAGACACAAACCAGGAGGCCATAAAAGGTGGTCTCACAGCCTCCAGAGCTCCCTTCTAGGGGACAGATGACCCCAGGACCATATCTTGTGTCCCTGGCATTTAGAGGGTTCAGCCATGCATGAGCACCTCACCATCCTGTGTGGCTCCCAACCTGCCCCGGCGAAGGGCCCCCGGTGAGCAGCTGGAGGTCAGGAGGCCATACTAGCCTGGGTTCCCCCCCCAGAGAGAGCAGAGAGACCCCCTCCGGCTGAAGGACCCCTCCCTTCCCTATCCAGAAAGGACAGGAACTGCTCCCGTTGACCCAAACTCCCTCGGCGTGAACGGTCATCGCAGGCCACGTTGTCAGGGGTGGTTCATGTTAAGCTTTCTGCATTCCCCAACTGCTGACAATGACCTTACATTCCTTTCGTACCTGGGAAAAAAGAAGCACTTCCCAATTAACCTCAGCAACTGGAAGTTTTAGTCCTAGGAAGAGATATGGCAGGCTGAAAGAATTACTGAAACAACCTGGTCATAAAGGTTAGCCCACGTGAGAATTACCCTGACAAAGGTCAGGCTATGTGAGCATGATCTGAGCGATGACAAAGGTGACTCCCTGTGAGCGACATCCTCCGTAGGTGACATTTACAAAGCAGTTACTCTGATCCCAACCCTGTGCTACAAACCTGACCTGTATTAGCTTACACCAACGCTATGGGGTGAGGGCCATTATGATCCCTCCACGATACCGCTTTGTGTAGACAAAGAGCCTGAGGTTCACAGGGGCTCCCTCAACTGCCCACAGTCACACAGCAAGGAGCAGGGAGGTCAGGAGAGGAGTCTCAATCTTTGTTCCCCAGTCTCCCATGCTTCATCTCCCAACTGGTGTCTTTCAGGGAGATCCCTCCTCTACCCCACCTTGTTGACCCCGAAGTTAAGACTCTCACTCCCAAATGTTCTCACCTAAGACTGTATGCCCACTCCTTGTCTCAGCTAAAACAAGCTGGTCCCCTCAAAAGACTTTATTCCCCACTGAGAACAACGAAACAGTGGGACAGAAAGCAAACAGCAGTGAGAGATATTCCATCCCTGGACCTGAACCCATTCCTCCCACTCTGTCCTAAGACATGTGTGCTCCAGCCCCAAAGTTTGGCACAAGCACAGTGACCCTGGCCTGGGTTCCCCAACCCATCCCTCCCTCCCTCTGTCCTTGTGGAGGAGGCCCTTTTACCAGAGCTACCTTCTAGACCTCTGGATACACCCAAGCTCAAGGCCAAAAGATGCCCTTGACTGCCATGGTCTCTATTGCAGGTAGACCTAAGCCAGCCACCGATCCCTCACTACTCTTTCCATCAGGAGGTAGCGTCTGCTCCCCTCCCCTTGAGATTGGGCTGGCCTTACGATGTGCTTTGACCAAAAGAATGCATAAGGGACACAGCGCCCGAAGTGACACCCCAAGCTAACCACATGGAGGGAGGGAGAGAGAAACTGCAGGGAAGAGCACTGAGGGGCACAGAAGGGAGGAGAGCCTTCGTGGAAGTTCCCACCCACCATCAGTTGAAGCTGGCTGGAGGGTACCAGCCAAAGCCAAGCAGGAGGGAACCATCACCCAGGTGCACCTGCCCAAACTCCTGACCCACAGAATTGCTGTCTGAAGCCCTGTGTTGTGACACAGCTTGCTACATGGCAACAGCTAAGTGAGGCACCATCCCCAAACTGGCTTCCAGGCCTGGGGTGGGGAGCTGCACCCCCTTCTCAGGAGATGGACATCAGGAAAGACATTCTCCCTTGCAAGTCTAGGACTGGGTGAACAAGGCCATCCCCTCAGGACGATACCGCCAGCAACAGCGCTCAGTTAGGCCTGAGCTAAATCGGGCCTGGCATCCTGGCCCCGGGCTGCACACACCAACCCACAGGCCGGACGCCACCACGGTGCCCATCCTACGGATACGCGAGTATGACGTCCACTACAGGAAGGCACTGCTAGGAGTCGAGCCCAGGCTCACCCAAGTCCAGCGCTGCTCTTACACATGACGTCATGGGACTCCCCAAAGCACGTCAACCAGGAAGTACAGACCTTCAGCCCTTGGGGCCACAGGTCAGACGGGGTTCTGGGCCATAGAGCATGTCACTGGGACTGGCGAGGCCACTGTTGGATCAGTCGGGCTCCCATCAGGGACAGAACCTCCTCCCAGAGCCCTCCTAGAGAGCAGGAGGACTCCCACCCACTGTACGCCCATTCATGTCCATGCTGAGCCAACGATGGCCCATTTCCTGACAATGTCCATGGAATTAACGATCACGGAGATCCTTCCGCGACCCTTCTCAACTCAACAACTTCCCTTGGTTTATCAATAAGCAGTTAACTACATGAATGAATACATTCCCTGGGGGAAGGAATAAAGCCATGACAAATGAATACAAAGGGATGACCACTTAGTGGCCCCTACCTGTGACCAGTCTGATAGCTACAGCCTGAGGCCTTCTCCTGACCGCACACTTACAACGCACCAATTCCCCAGAAGCTTTGATGATTTTGCAGTAGAAGAGGCTAATGAGAAAAGAAACAGAACTTCTTCCCTCTCAAACGTGAGGTCTGGTACTTCCAGGGACTGTGGGAAGAGCAGCCTGAAAGTTCTAGAAGTAGGACCCAGGACTGTAGGTTACCCCAGACAACAGGTGGCTTCTTGCAATAGGTGGCTTTGGCGCCAGGAGACTCTCTCTCTCCAGTCTAGAGAAGAAGCTGGAGGCATGCTCTCCCACCCACCTTCTGGCTAGAACCCCTCGTTCTTCTAGGATTCACATCTGCAGACTAAGTGATGGGCCCCTGATGAAAGCAAAGCCAGGGTCTTCCCCCCGGATTGACATATACAGCCAATTCTCTATCCTTCACGGTAGTTACGTTCTTTCCAGTTCATCGTGAACCCTGAATTACCAAGTCCTGAACCAGTGCTCCCAAAGAAATACAGGGTTACATTCCTATGAGTCTCTGGTCATGACATTTGCATCAACTGAACAATATGTAGCTTCATTTTTGTTTTGTTTTGTTTTGTTTTTTAGATTTTATTTTTCAGTGATCTCTACACCCAGCATGGCGGCTCAAACCCAGAACCCATGAGCCAAGAGTCACACGCTCCACCGACTCAGCCAGCCAGGAGCCCCTGTGTGTTTCTTTTAAAGACTTAAAAAAAAAAAAAAAAAAAAAAAGTTCTGTTCACAGCTTGATCTTGGATATTAGTCTCCAGAATTGTGAGGAAAATAAATTCTGTTGTTTAAGCTAATAAAGACTCTTCATTTAATATATGTTGATTAACACAGAACTCACAGCCAAGAGCACTAGAACTCATGCCCAAATAAAGCTTATCACACACGTGTCACTTTCTCCAGAAGCCACACCACATCCTTCGTGGGCTCAGGAACACCAGACCGCACTCAGGGGCTATTTTCAACAAAACCACCCAAAAAAGCATACAGCTGAGAAAAACCTGCCAACAACCATCTGAGAAAGGGACGCTTGTTCCCAGTAGGAGAGCTGAAACAATAAGCCAGCTGGGAGCACATACATGGGCAACTCAACATTCCCCGGGCTCCACTCACGTCTGCGAAGGATCACAGAAGTGCCTTGAGATTTGGTGCGGGGGTTACAAGTAAGTTTTAAAGAGCGGGCAAATCTGGGGCTGGGCTCCACAAATAACAAGGGCCAACTGTGGATGCTCAGAGAAAGCAGCACCCCAGGCCACGTGATCGATCCACAGATGAGGTCTGTGAAGGGAGACAAAGAGGAAATGAGGGCTGGGAAAAGATAAGCAGGGAATGAAAGTGCAGGCGGTTCCTGCTTTTGCTCCCACGCCTAGGGGCCTCTCTGCCCATGGGGCTGTCAGACACACGCTCTCCACAGTAAGGACAGGTGACACAGAAAACTGGGAAATCAGCAGCCAGAGCAGAAAGACACACACACACACACACACACCAAGGACATGCCCACACTCCCCAGTCGGCAGGCTGATCAACACCATCCAGGATGCAGGCCACCCTCTGAAGAAGGTTCTGCCTGGGCTACCCAGTAATTTGCAGAAGCAGAGCTGGAATGGGACACTTTGGCCCAGCGATCAGGCATCACACCTGCACCTAGGACAGATGTCCAGGCAGAGGGCAAAGCCAGCAGATGTGCACGATCCCATCTCTGTGGGAAAATGAAGCCATGTGGCCTCACGAAGAGGAATGCAGACTTGCCACCGTGATCACCACAGCAGCTGTCACACGGAGAACACTTCTGTCGCTTGGGGAAGAAGGAAGAGTGTGGGGATGATAAAGGAAGTGGCTAACGCAACAAGGAAGGAGGAGGTACTTGCTAGAACCGCACTGTCCGACACAGCAGCGACAAGCCAGACACGGCTACTGAACACACAAAACTGAATCGGTCCACACTGAGATGTTCTGTAGGTATCAAATACACCCAGGATTTTGAAGACTCAGACCAAAAACAAGAATGAGAAACCTCAATAATTATATTGTGTTCACGGTGAAATAATAGGACTCTGGAAATATGCAGTTACATAAAATAAATTAATTTCACTTTTTTTTTTATACCGGTTTTAACGTGGTGACTAAGAATTTAAAACTATGCAGAGGGCTGGCACTGGTAGTTCACACTGTATTTCCTCCAGACAGCACTGGGCTAGAAGTAGCCCAGTCTGGCGACAGAATGGAGAGGTGGCTTGGATGGGGGAGGAGTTCTTTATATATTTTGGAAACAAGTCCTTTATCAGCCATATGTTTTGCCAACATTTTCTCCCAGTCTGTGGCTTGTCTTTTCAATCTCTCAACCTGAAGTTTTTGTAGCACCTGGTGATGGGGGAAACTGGCCTGATGTAGTTCCTCTAAAAAGCTCGATGACCTTGAGAACCAAGTCACCAAGCCCACTTTAATTCACAGGAACAAAGGCCTGGCTCGCAGGCTTCATGCGATGACTGCAAACTCCCTGTGAATATCCCTACACACGATCACATGGGTCCCCGTGTGCTGGCAGTGCTGGGGGCAGTGGGGGCTCGAGGCACCTGTTCAACCGATGCAGTGACTGCTGCAGCATCAGGGCCCCCTCATTCCGTTTCCCCTTTGGGGACAGCCGTGGGCAAACAGCAGGTGGAGGGGTTCACGAAGGTAGTGGGAAAGTGTGGAGGGAAGCGGACGCCCCAGGCCGAAGCACGAAACCTTGACACGAAGGATCCACGTGAGCTCGGACATTTACTAAGGAAACTTAGGTGGGCTACCATCTTCATAAAATGGTCCTTCTGTCCCCCGAAACACAGAAGTGAGGGTTCAAACGTAGAGCCCTAGACTCGGGCCAGGAATCACATTCCTGTTGATCAGGGTCCATACCCATATGCTCCTCATTAAGCTCACCCCCAAGGTAAGCACGCAGGAGGCACCGCTGGCCGCAGGAAAGCCAAAGTACGACTGCACGCTGCCACGGCGGAGTGAGGTGTAGGGAAAACAAGAGCTTCTGAGGTGCTCTATCTAAGGCAGAACAAGGAGCCGCCAGGGAAATGCAAATCAGAAACACAAAGAGCTAGGACGTCAACCCCACTAGGATGGTTATCCTCAAAAACACAGACAAAGGCGCCTGAGGGGCTCAGTCAGTTGAGCGTCTGCCTTTAGGTCAGGTCATGGTCCCAGGGTCCTGGGATCGAGTCCCACATCGGGCTTCCTGCTCATCGGGCTGTCTGCTTCTCCCTCTCCCTCCGCCTGCTGCTCTGACTGCATGTGCGCTCTCTCTCTCTCACTCTCTCTCTGGCAAATAAATTTCAAAAAAAAAATTTTTTTTTAAATCTTTAAAAAATAAAATAAAACACAGACAATAACAAGTGCTGGCGAAGATGTGAAGAAACAGGAGCCCTTCGCGCACTGTGGTGGGGAACGTCAGCCAGGTCGGCCACCACGGAGGACGGCATAGTTGCTCCTCAAACAAGCCAACACAGAGTGACCAGTGACCCCGCAAGTCCACTCTCAGGCATGCACCCCAAGAATGAAAACCTATTTCCACAAAAATCTGTCCCCAGAGGTTCACAGCCGCATCATTTGTGACAGCCGGAAACTGGAGAAACACCTGAAGGTCCACTGAGAGAAGGAATGGATAAACAAGATGTGGTCTGTCCTAACGACGAAACTGTGGCTCAGCCACAGAAAGGGATGATGTCCTGCTCCATGCCACAGTGGGTGAACCTCAACGTCACGCTAAATGAAAGACCGATGGAAAAACTATGCATTATGAGTCCATTTCTGTGAAATGTCCAGACAGGGCAAATCTATACCAACATGAAGTAGACTCCTCCTTTATTTTTTTTTTAAGATTTTATTTATTTATTTGACAGAGAGAAACACAGCTAGAGAAGGAACACAAGCAGGGGGAGTGAGAGAGGAAGAAGCAGGTTTCCCACCGAGCAGGGAGTCTGATGTGGGGCTTGATCCCGGGACGCTAGGATCATGACCTGAGCCTAAGGCAGACACTTAATGACTGAGTCACCCAGGCGCCCGTGAAGATTAAATTTGTTTTGAAATGTAAAAAACATGCATGGGAATAACTATCAAAGCAGCATCCTGGTTTCCCTAGGGAGGAAGGGATAGATGTGAGGACTTGGCTATACATGTATTTTATTTCTTAAAAACAAAGAGCCGAAAACAGGATTGGTCTAAGCTGGAGAGAAGGGTGCCCTCATGTCCTAAGGCTGCTATAACGAATCAGCACAAAGCCAGTGACCTGGGACAACGCACATTTACGCTCTTACACTCGTGCGCGCCGCAAGTCAGGGATGGGTCTCAGAGGGCCAGAACCAAGGTGTTGGGAGGGTTCTCTTCCTTCCCAGGGCTCTACGGGGGAATCCGGTGCCTCTTCTGCCTTCTGGAGGTGGCCTGTGGCCGGTTCATGGACCCCTTCTACCTGCAAAGCCACTAAGTTAACCTCTCTGACCTCAAATCTGTCATCACCTCTCCTCTTCCGACTCTGAGCCTCCTCCCTCTGTCGTCCAC
This sequence comes from Spilogale gracilis, assembly GCA_004023965.1. NCBI lineage: Eukaryota > Metazoa > Chordata > Mammalia > Carnivora > Mephitidae > Spilogale > Spilogale gracilis. Next base: position 77,875 of record PITA01005425.1, read on the forward strand.
TTAGGGGACCATTGTGATTACATCCGGCCCACCCAGAAAAGCCAGAATGATCGCCCTTTGCCTTACAGGATTACCGTAGTCCCAGATCCTAGAGATTAGGAGGAGGCCATCCAGCACACACAGAAATCACTGTCCCAATCATCACCATCACCCAGCGGAACCAACAGCAGCGGACTCTTCCTGGGGGCTCTGGGATACTCATGAGGTGTCATCTGTGTGCGACACACCTCATCCCTGGGAGAATCCCTAAGGGAGGCCCCCTATGACCCCATATGACCCCACTGTATGGACGGGTACCGCGAGAAGCTAACTTGTTCATGGTCATCAACATTTCAAGTGGCGGTGCCAAGACTCGAACCCAGGAAGTCAGGCCTGAAGAGAAGCGCTTACAGTAAGAAGTGGCCACAATAGAGCACACAACGGAAAAAGCGAAAAAGCGTGACACCAGAACATTGTAAAAGGATCGCCTTTTATAAAAATGCATCTAGGTCTTGCAAAATAAAACAAAACAAAACAAACAAACAAAAACAATCCGGAAGGGTGTAGACCAAGTGCTGACACACATGCCTCCAGGTCAGAGGGAAGAGGAGCTGTGACCCTCCCCTAGTTGTAGTTAAAGATGTTTCTGCTCATGAAGACGTGTTACTTCTCCGAGGAGAACAAAATCGGAGTTGTTTTCATCAGGCCTAGCCCAAGGAGGTCAGAGGAGCTCAGCTCAGAGCTGCCTCCAGCAGGAAACTGCAGTAACGTTCACACTAGGCCACCCCACCGTGGGCCCTCCCGAGGTCTCCAGGCCCCAGGCCCACTGGTAGAGGCCAACAGCAAGCCAGGAGTGGCTGGAATTGGCCGGGCATGATGAGGAGGGCACACCTGTCCAGGACATCCTGCAGACCGCCCCGGTTCCGAGGGCAGTATCATACCCACCCCTGACCACGCACCCCATAGGGTCTCCTCTCCCTGTCTCTATCATGCCGTGCAGACACTAAGTTGACCAGTCTCCGCGTTCATCTTCCTCACCTCTAAACAGAATCCTTCATACACTAGACACTTTACCCCCACGGTCCACACCCCCCCTCGGCCACCAGCACAACTCAGGGCAGATGAAAGCTTCCTCCAGCTGGCTGGGCAGGGGGAAAGGCCCTCCCCTGCTCTAAACTGGCATCGCCTCCAATTCTGTTTCTAAAACAACACCACTGGCCTGTTGATACGCCTCTTCCCCAAGGGCAGGCCTCCCCTCTCCCCAAGAAGAAAGGCCAAGGGCAGAGCTGCTGGCCCACCCAAGGCTGGAATCCAGGGACCTGAACCCTAAAAGGCCCCATGCGTGCATAAGACATCAGAAGGTGGTGGCCTCTGTGTATGGGACACACACACACACACACACACACACACACACGCACACACACATGCACACGTTTCCAGAACACAACAAATGCAAGCAGTGACAAGCTGTCACAGCGCTGTGCGCATGAGACCCAACCCCCCACCCCCCGCTCAGGTCACACCAGGCATGTTACGTACATTTACAAATTTCATCTTCCCAAGGATCCTGCTGGGAAGCTCCGCCACCATCCCATCTCTCACACGAGAAAACTGAGGCACAGAGAGGCATGAATCACTGAGGGTCATGCGGCCAGTAAGGACTGGGCCAAGACCGGAACTGCTGTGTGTGTGGCTAAAAAGGAAGTTACCATAGGGATGCCCTATCTTAACCCCAGACCCTACTGTCTCAGGGGAGAAGAGGCGGGCAGAGGCTGAGAGGGGCATCTAGGTCCTTTCCTGGATTCATCCACCGGACCCGGATCCGTGAGGCGTCCACTGTGGGCCAGGCACCAGCAGGGGGCTGGGGAGTCCTCGCTGGTCAGCAGGATGGACAGGTGCCTGCTACCCAGAGCTCACGGTGTGGGGACAGCAAGGACCACCGAGGGCCTGGGGCAGGGGACGCCAACACCAGGATTTCTGGCTTCAACTTCAAACCGCACAGCACTTCTGTCCCTTCCAAGACAACACAACACATGTCACTTGCTCTACTGATAGGTGAAAATGCAAGCTCATCTCTAGGATCCACTGGAGGAAGGGCAGTGGGGATGAGTTTCCTCAAAGGATTTGCCAAGGGATCGCTTCTAACAGCTCTCTCCCTAGACATGCATGAGAGATAGGAGAGTGGCAGGGTGGATCGATGACAACAGGGTCCCTCGACCTTCGACGGGTCCCTCGACGGGCACAGGGTCCTTCAAAGGGGGAGGCTTGGCTGCTTGGAGTAGAGAATTCAAGGGATGTACTTCCCAGGGGCAGGAAAGAAGCCTAAGCTGTCAGGACAAGAGCAAATCTTACAGAGTGCTTCCCAGGTGCCTAAGTGATCGGCCCACAAGGGCGCACATGACAACCTGGAAGGGCAGGTACTACCCTCCAACCCATTTCACAGATGAGCAAACAGAGACACAGAGAAGTAAGTCTTGTGCCCAAGGTCACACAGCTGAAGAGCTAGAGTCAGGATTCCAACCTATGCAGGCTGGCCCCACAGCACCCACATTTAACCAGCTCCCGTGGCCCAGGTTAAGACCAGCGTAGCTGGGAAGTAAGAGGACACTTGAAATAAAGCAAGAGCTCCTAAAATTCTTTACAACCAACTCCGACTTGTCCATCGTGTCTGCAGGCAGATGACATGTGTGGCCATGCTCACCCTGCTGCCCTGGAGGGCCCCCCCCTTTTTTTTAAATTTAATGACAGAAAGAGATCACAAGCAGGCAGAGAGGCAGGCAGAGAGGCAGGAGGAAGCAACCTCCCTGATGAGCAGAGAGCCTGATGCGGGCCTCAATCCCAGACCCTGAGATCATGACCTGAGCCGAAGGCAGAGGCTTTAACCCAGTGAGCCACCCAGGCACCCCTGGAAGCCCCTTTTTAAGGGCAGTATCTCAGCCGGCTGGGACCCCGGTAACAAAATACCACAGCCTAGGCGGCTCCAACAACAGAAGTTTACTGTCTACAGCCCTTGGAAGCCCAAGGTCCGGTGTTGGCAGGAGTGGTTCCTGCTAAGAGGGACCATCCGCCCCCTGCCACTCCCGGAGCTCTGGCACTGCGGGCCACTGGTAGGGTGTCTCAGCTTGTACATGCCTGAATCCCTCATCAGTGGGCATTCTCTCCCTGTGGGTCTCTTCTTAACAATACGGTCATATTGGGGCGCCTGGGTGGCTCAGTTGGTTAAGCGACTGCCTTCGTCTCAGGTCATGATCCCGGAGACCCAGGATCGAGCCCCACATCGGGCTCCCTGCTCGGCGGGAAGCCTGCTTCTCCCTCTCTCATCCTCCTGCTTGTGTTCCCTCTCTGGCTGTGTTTCTCTCTGTCAAATAAATAAAACCTTAAAAAAAAAGAAAAAAAAGAATACAGTCATATTGAACTAGTCCCGTCTCCCACCCCCTGCCGCCAGCACGACCTTAACAAATCATCTGCAAAAACCTATTTCTAAATAAGGTCATATGGTGAGGTACAAGAGGTTAGGGCTTGGACGTACTAATCTGGGGGGAGGTCACAATCCAACCCATGACAGGGACCCACCTTTGCCCATAAATCCTGAAGCTGCCAGACCCGGCTATCCAACCACCTACCCTGGCCACACCCAAGAGAGGACGCCAGTAGCGAACCAGCCAATAGCTGCGCGCTGGCTCAGAAAGACACAGCCAATCACAGGCCTCCCTCTGGAGCTCCTGGGAGGCGGGGACACCTCAGGCTTCGGAAAGGGCCCCCAGGCACCGGGAGTCAGGCTGGAGAAAGGCTTTGCTGGGGAAGATCTAGCCACGGAGAGAAGCCACCACTCTTGTCACAGACGGGATGGTGAGTCCTCAGTGCCAGCACCTCCCCTTCCCACTGGGACCACTCAATGGGTAAGGCTGTTCATTTTCTTGGATTCTTCCAAAAACCACCCCCTGCCAACCAAGCCCCTGTAATCAATCTATCCTCCAGCCATCAGGGGGTTCCTATAGCCACCTCTGCTCCCTCGCAAAGTAGGGACCATGAAAGAGCCTGAAGAGGCCCACCAAACTCACTTCCCATTCTTGATGGGACACAGGTTGGCCACACTTCCCAGCATCCTTTGCAGCTGGTCACAGGCCAAGTTCTTGTCAGTGGAAGTTGGGCACCTTCCAACTTGCAGGCCTGGCCCATAAAACCCTCTATGACGTCTTCTACTCTCCCTCTTCCCCTGCACGTCGGCTGGACACGGAGGCTCCTGAGGGGACCTCAGATGTCTTAGGGGGTAATGGTGCTGCCAGGCAGCAAGCCCCACCCCTCAATCCCACCCACTGTTTTATGACCTGGGTGAGAAACTTGTACTGTATGAAGATGTGATGGGGCACCTGGGTGGCTCAGACATTAAGCATCTACCTTTGGCTCAGGTCATGATCCCAGAGTCCTGGGATCAAGTCCCACATCGGGCTCCCAGCTCGGCAGCCTGTTTCTCCCTCTCCCACACACTCTGCTTGTGTTCAGTCTCTTGCTGTGTCTCTCTCTGTCAAATAAGTAAGTAAAATCTTAAATAATAATAATTTGTGCCTGCACTTTGTCCCTAACATAGAAGCTTGGCTGCCGTGCCCTCTGCCTGGAATGCTCTCCCCACAGAGCCTTCCATGGCTCCCTCCTTCTCACCCACTAAGTCTCAGCTCAAATGTCACTTCCACAGAGAGGCTTCTCGGAGACCCACCGTACTAAAACAGTATTCTTTGCTGGTCACTCTGTCACAGTGCCCTGTTTCTTGCCTTCCTAGTATCCACTACAATCCAAAATGATTGAATGATTAGTGTGGCTTTTTGTTTCCCATAAAATTAAAGGCCCTATATCCTTTATGGATCTCCACTGTCCTGTTCACACTTCATCTCCAATGGCAAGTGTAACACCCAACACACACTCAGTCCTCTTTGAGTACCTGCTAAATCCACAAAGGAACAAATTCTAAGAACATCAAGTGATCATCGTCCAGGACAGAAAACCCTTGAACGACAGAAACCAAATCCTCAACCATCCAGCGTACAAGCAGGTCTGAATCAGTATCAAGAATAAAAAGGGGAGGGTGCCTGGGCAGCTCAGTGGGTTAAAGCCTCTGCCTTTGGCTCAGGTCATGATCTCAGGGTCCTGGGACTGAGGCCCACATCGGGCTCTCTGCTCAGCAGGGAGCCTGCTTCCTCCTCTCCCCCTGCCTCTCTGCCTACTTGTGATCTATCTCTCTCCGTCAAATAAATAAAATCTTTAAAAAATTATTTAAAAAAAAGAATAAAAAGGGGCGCCTGGGTGGTTCAGTCAGTTAAGCATCCAACTCTTGATTTCAGCTCAGGTCATGATCTCAGTGTTTTTGTTTTGTTTTGTTTTAAATATTTTATTTATTTATTTGACAGAGAGAAACAGCCAGAGAAGGAACACAAGCAGGGAGAGTGAGAGAGGGAGAAGCAGGCTTCCCGCCGAGCAGGGAGCCCGATGTGGGGCTCGATCCCGGATCTCCGGGATCATGACCTGAGACGAAGGCAGTCGCTCAACCAACTGAGCCACCCAGGCACCCCAATCTCAGTGTTTTGAGATCGAGCCCTGTATAAGGCTCTGTGTTGTACATGCAGTCTGCCTGTCCCTCTCCCTCTGCTCTTCCCCTCCTCTCCACACCCCGTGCACGCTCTAATAAATAAATAAAGTCTTTAAAACTATAAATAAATTAATTAAAAGGTCAATTCTATTTTTTATGCCAGCAGTCTCTACCATGGAGGGCATATACCCCAGAGGGGACCAGGAAGGAAAATCACTACATAAATGGAAGTTCTAATATTCATCTCATCCTTTCTACAGTTCATTTGCTTTTATGTTTGACGAGGACAGGGACAGTGATGATGACAAGGTTGAAAAGAGAGGCTAGGCCGTGAGCATCTGTATCCACCGTGCTCAGCAATGTTAAAGCATTTCCCATGTATTCATTTAATGTTCCCCAAAGTCTTGTGCTATCAGCCCTTCCATTGGTCTTTTTACAGAAGTGGATATGGGGACATAGAGACATGACAAGTGGCCCAAGATCACACCCCAGCTAAGTGGCAGGGCTGGGATCAGACCCCAGGCACCGTGTAGTACCAGAACTGCACAGCTAAATCAGCAAATAAGTTTACAGATATGGAGGACATTGGCTGAATCTTATCTCTGATGGGATGTTCGACCAAAGGAATGTGGATTTCTTCTTAGACGGAGGATGCCAGGGCAAAAACAACCACTTCTCCAATGTTTTGAAAACATTTTGAAAAGATAACAACTTTCAAAAATATTCTTTTTTTTTTTTTTTTAATGGCTATGAAGCCCCAGGAGGGATTTCAGAACTAGCCGAAAATCAGCACTCACCACCCTTTCACTGGCCCTGGCTGCCAGCATCCGTCTACACTGTGCGGTCTCCTGGTCCCCGGGCACATCGAGAGCCCCCTTCCTCCTGGCACCTCCAGCAGCCAGCAGAGCGTGTCCTCTGCACACAGAAGGAAGGGATGCTTTTCCCTCCCATTGTAAGCAATGAAGTCTGAGTGGAGTTGCTGTTCCAGGGTCCCCAGCAGGGCGCCTCTCTATCACGCACAGAACTGAAACAGCCGAGAGCACCCAGGAGGACAAAGTAACACAGCAGGAAGATTCCGGACTCTGAAGGCAAACAGAATGAGTACAAAGTGTAGCTCTGCCCGTTCGTGGCTGTGTGGCCTTGGGCACGTCTCTTAGACTCCCCAGGGCTCTGTGTCCTTGTGAACAGCGTGGCGGAGGATGCCCGCTTCCTGGGGTCACTGTGAGGAGCTGACGAGCTGGTGTATGTGATGTGCTTTCACAGGGGACCGTACAGAGAGAGCACTCGCTAGAGGCGGCGCTCGTCACCGACCACGACGCCAGCATCATCCTTGGGCGGGCAAGCCAAGAACCCCGAAGCAGGGCAATGGGACAGCTCCTCGTTTTGACAATCCCTCAATTCATGGGCAGCCACAACTTGCCAAAAATAAGCAGACGGAAAAAGCATGCGTAAGCACTAGTGAAGGCTTCAGGACACAAGTCTATTCGGTCAGGACAGCTGTGGTCCACACCCTCAGAAGCAGCTCATGGCTGCACCGACCCTATCTGGATCCACAGACAGAGGGCATCGTGTCAGCTCCCGAGAGATACTGTGGGCCTCCCAAATGCAGAAGATGCAGGAGGACTTTAAAGGTTTAATCCAGAAAGGGCCCCAAGTGGGCTCCTTTCTACAAGAGGCTCAGCTGGTGCCCCTGGAAGGAAAGAAAAACCACACACACAGCATTTCCCGCCTGTCCCATGAGCTCCCTCCCTGTATTCAGGGGCTCTCCAGGAGGCTAGGCCTGGAAGGAATCCCAGTCACCACTTTACCATCCCCCTTGGAAGCAAGAGGGAGATGGACAGCCAGGACGTGAGTGACTTAAGATCCATAGTCGTCATTACAAGCCAGGCCTTGGGACTCCCCACCAATGTCTTTCTCCTTTCTCTTTCATTGTATTGCACTCCAATTATGCAGTATCTCCCAAGTATTTAAAAAGTACATATAATCCACTGAATTCTTGCTTATCCTAAAATTCATCTAATTCATATTGAAGAGGAGCTATTCTCTCACTTTGACAGACTGGGAAACTGAAGCACACAGAGTGAGCACATGCTCTGAGCCTGAAGTCTAGATCTGGTGTCCAGATGCCCTCATGGGGCAGCCACTATCATCTCCTTCCCCCCTGGACATGGAGGCCTCTCCTCCAAAAGGAGATTCCCCATTCCTTGAACCCAATTTGCCCTTGCTGACCTGAGCTGTACAAGAGACATTCTGGGACTCCTGAGGCTAAGTCCTAAGAAGCCCACCCCGGGGGGAGGCCAAGCACCATGTTCAGTCCAACTGCTCTGGGACCAGCAGGCAGCAGATAGTCAGCCATCACCGCCAGGGCACCAGATGTCGGAGTGAAGATTCTGGAACCTTCCAGACCAAGGGACACATATCACCAAATGACCTGAGTCTAGGCCAAAAAGAGTAAAAACACCCAGATGTGCCTTGTCCAAACCTCTAACCCACAAACGTCCTTGTTCATCTTCAGCGGCACCCAGCGGACCCCTCCTCATCATCAGGACAGCCTGTGTGCCCGCACCCGGGGGGCCCCTCGTGGGACAGCCAGCCCGCACCCGGTGGCACTGCCTTCACCTCCCCACAAGAGAAGCTCCTCCACAAGGAGGCCACCTCCATTCCCTACCATCTCTCTCGTGCCATGTAGGTAAGAGCTGTCCTTGCTCACAAGCTACCAAGCCCAGAGCTGCAGTGTGGTACTCAGCACACAGTCCTCCAATGGCTGGTTGCGGAGTCCGTTCCCCACTGGGGCAGGAGCCCCACCCCTCCTCCTCTCGCCCAGGGGTCCAGGGCCCAGCAGCACAGCCAGGATGGGCTGAACACAGGAACGTGCTCCATCATGGAAGGGTCCAAAGAGAGACCCTATTACACCCACTGACATTTTATGGCTCTAAGCAAAGCAACATGTCACCTGAAACCAAGGTCTCTCCGCCTCAGCCCCCACTGACACTCTGTACTGATTACTTGTGGTACCAGCCATCCCGTGCGTCCTAAGAGGTTAGTGGCATCCCTATCCTTGATCCACAAGATGCCAGGATCACACACCCCATCCTCGATGACAACTCCAGGCATTGCTACAGTCTCCTGGGGGGTGGAGGGTGGGGGGTGGAGGAGGACCGCCCTTGGAGAGAACCACCCCCTGCTTGAGACAGCAGGACCCATGTGTGTCTACTGTCACCAGGCCTACGTGGGTGGGAGGGATATGTGGGCTACCTGTCCACAAGTCGCACATCACTTGCCAAGGACTCCAAAGCCACCTGCCCATGCTCCCTCATGCTAGCCGGCGTCCCAGTCACCTGCACGGTCCTGCCAACTAACAGCCCCGGAGGAATAGCGTGGCTTGGGGTCCCCCTCGGGAGGTCACCTTACAACAGCGGGCTCGAAACTCAGCCCTGAGAAGCCCCATCGGGGACCTGGAGGCTTGCTGAGTGGGCAAGGAGCACCTTACTAAGCTCTTTCCCCCAGAACTGGCTTACTCTGTCTGTTTACAAGAACATGTCCATCTCACACAGGACTTCCAGAGCACATTTCAGCAGGCAGATGGGATCAGATCGCCTCTCTTCTGAAAAATCCTCTGGTGGACCCCTGCTACCCTCCAGAAAAAGTCGAACACATGAGCAACACTTGGCCACCCAGACCCCACTCATTAGCAGTAAGAATGGCAAATGCACAGCCAAGGTTCCCACTGGGTGAGTGCCCTCCCATGCCAGGCACCATGTTGAACCCCTCTGACATCATTAGTAACTCATTCACTCCTTTCCAACCTTAACCCCATGGGGTGGACGCCAGTATCACTCCCTTTCTGGAGATGAGAGAATTAAATCCCGGAAAGCCAATGGAACTTGCCCATGGCCACATGGCAATGCTCCTCAAAAAGTGCTCCAAGTCAAGCCCCATGATGCTTGTACCCCATGCAACAATGTCTGCTCCCTGAGGATCTGAAGCTAATTACTGCCATGTCTTCAGTACCTAGGACAGTGCCTGGCAGAGCCCACGCTCAACTATGGAAGGAAGGAGGGATGGCAGGATGGGTGGAAGTCTCAAGAGCCACATATTCCAACCCTAGCTAATTACCAGGACCACTGGCAGAGCTGATTAAAATACAGAGTCCCAAACTACCTAGTGAATGACAGTCATCCTCCAACTCTCCAGAGAGAGGGCAGAATTGCATTTAATTAACTGAAGCGGGAGAGCTACAGGACATGGATTTCAGGAGCCAAAATCCCATGTCATGCCCCTTAGAATGAGTGTGAGGAGAAGGTTCCAGTAGCTTGTGCTTCTAAAAGCCCCCCAGGTATTTCTGATTGTCAGTCAAGCTTGGAACCCACTGCCCACTCTCAGTACGACAGCCCTGCACTTACCCCGCAGGCCGCCACCCCTACCCCAGCTCCAACAGGTTTCAGGGCCACCTGGGAGGTCAAGGGCGGCCAAATGCAAGCAAAATTGGGAGGAAAGTCAGATGCTCACTCACAGGGGCATTTCCAAAGCAGGGTTTTTGGCTCTAAAGCCAGGAGAAACCTTTTGGAAAACTGTTTCATCTGACTCGTGATAAGAAATCAAATGAAGAACTATGCCAAGCTAGCAGAGTCCGCCTGGGAATGGCCAAGTTCAGGATCCCAGTGCAGCACGGCTTTGGGTCTGGGAACAGGCACCGCACAGGCTTTGGAGGGTGCTGCCCAACTGCCCTCTTTGCCTCCGAAATGACACTTCCAGGAAGCTGTCCTTCAGGTTTGTCCACATGAGAAGAATAAAAGCACACAAGGATGACCCACACACACGGCGGGTGGGAATGTAAAAGGCTGCAACCCCGTAGAAAACAGTCTGGCAGCTCCTAAAATCATCAAACACAGTGGCCATATGACCCAGCAGCTACACTCCGAGGCATATGCCCAAGAGAAAGGAAAACACACACCCACACGAAGACTCACACACGAACGCTCACAGCAGCACCATTCACAGTTGCCAGAAAGTAGCAACAAGCCGAATGTCCATCAATGAGTGAATAAATCAACTGCAGAAAATGCACACGATGGAGTATTATTCAGCCGCACAAAGGAACGATGTGCCTACACGCACTACAGTGTGGATGGCCCTTGGGAGCATCACGCTGAGTGAGTGACGCCAGACATAAAACACTTCATATTACAGAATTCCCTTAAAGGGAATGTCCAGAAAAGGGCATTCTGCAGAGACAAAGCAGACTCCTGGTAGCTTAGGACAGGGCAGGTGGGGGAGGGCTAACAGAGACATGGTTTCTTTCCAAGGTGATGAAAAGGTTCTAAAATTGATGGAGGTGATGGTTGGTTGCACAGACCTGTGAATATACTAAAAACCACCTAATTGCTCGTTTTCAGTGGGTGAACTGTGTGGTATGTGAATTCTATCTCATAGTGCTGTTATCAAAAAAGGGGAGGGGGAGAATGCAAGTATGGCTGCAGCAGTGAATAGCAAAAAACTGGAAATAACCCCCAAGTGCATCTCCAGGGGGCTCAGACCCTTAGGCACAGCCAGCTGCTGTGTGGCCACAAAAGAATCAGGTAGAACCATGTGCCGACCAGAGCCCACCTTCAAAAACTCTTTAAAAAAAGAAACCAAGGTGCAGAAGTGTGAGTAGTAGGGACCCATCCATGCAAAAAAAAAAAAAAAAAAAAAGACAACTTGCACATAACAAAGCACAGAATACTCTGGAAGACAGAAGAACTAGGTAATGAGCTCACCCCGGAGCACAGGGTGGGGCTAGGGAGGAGAGATCTGTATTAATGAATTGTCTGATTTTTCCCTCCAGTGTATATTTTAATTTTTCAATTACACTGACTTTTTTCAAAAGGAGTCCATTAAAAAAAATGCAAATTAAAGCAAGTCTGCAACTGAAAATTGCTTAAGCCTCCTTACTCCGCTTGTTAAAAAACAGTCTTAGAAACTTTAGGAACTGAGCCAGTTGCCCAACCTACGGCGGGTGCGGACAGAAGACACCGCCCCAAGGACCAGAGCTTCATTTGAAAACTACAGAATCCTCAGTGACATGCTCTGTCCACCCACGGCAAAGGCCTCTGGTTCTGTGGTTCGTGGTGAAATGAAACAGGCATCTGGCTAGCAAAGCCAGGCATTCTGCAGCTCCATCCCGTGGCTGTGAGGCGGGCAGAGCACCTGACCAGCAGCAGAAACTAAAGGATCCCCGATTCCACGCGGCAGCGTGCACACCCCTGCCGGCCCAGGTGAGCCACCTCAGGGTCACTTGCCTCAGTCGCTTCACCAGGGCGTTTCTGGCTGAACTTCCCCCACCCCCTCTAAACCCCAGCAGAGACCCCGACAGAATGGCCACACTTGCATTTCCAGAAGGACAGAAGGCATCAAGCCAGCAAGCGCAGACAGGAAGGGGAGAGGCACACGGGCCAAGGCTCCGGGGACTCACAGAAGCCCTCGATCTTGTCGGCTGTCTTGCTCCAGGCCACCTGGCGGGTCTCCATGATGACCTGGACGGTCCTCCTCTCCGGGGTGGATTTGCGGAAGCTGAACACTGTCATCACCGTGCCCAGCTCCAGCGCTCTCTTGATCTGACTCTTCTCGTATTCGGGGAGGGTGTCCACGTTGACCGGGGCGGTCATTGTTGGAGAACAGGGGGAGGAAGGAGTGACGGAAGAGGACGCTGGAAGGACAGAATGAAGGAGTAAATTCGTTTTTGTTAACTCGAGGGGGGCGGATGAGTTAACAGCCCAAACCCTAGCTCATGCCCATCAGGATGAATTTTAGAAAGAGGTTCTGGTGACGGAATTGTGGACCGCTCAGACCGCCCACCACGCAGGACACAGAGGTTTAAATAGAAGTGGAGGTGGGGGAGGAGCCCCCCTCACCTCAGTGACCCAACTGTTATCCTGACTTTGAATAACCAAATAACCCCAGCCTGGCAGTGACCCCCACCTTCCCCACACACTGCCACGCTGCATAATATTTGAATAGCCAAAGCAGCCCAGTTGGGCCCCACTCCCCATCCCCATCCACTTAGATTTTCCTCAGCATCCCCTTACTTCCTAAATGAAGTTGGGAACAGAAAAAAACAATACTAAGCCACTTCAGAATGTGCGTGTGAAGACCTCTGCACGGAAACGGAGCCAAAAGGAGAGAAAAACGTCAGGGTCTGGCAAGCCCAAGTTCAAGGTCTGGTGTGGCCCTGGGCAGGCTGCATGACCTCCACAAGTCTCAGCTGCATCCCTTCTATATGGGGTTGCCAGGACGGGAGGGACACCCGGCGTTCTGCTTAGCGCACGACCGGCATTCTGAACCACCACTCATGCCCACACACAGTCAGAGAGGCGCCAGGCCCCAAATCCTGCAGCCATCCTTGTCTGGTCGTGCTCATGCCCACATCCAAACCATCAGGAAATGCAACCCATCTTCCCCGCTTGCAGGCTCCTCCCAGGATCTCACACCTGGATTGTGCTCATCGCCCAGCCGGTCTCCAGCTTCTACCCCAGCCCCCTAGAGCAGACCAGGAGCTAGATGGAAGACACCTTTCGAACAAGATGAAATCCTGTCCACCCCACTGACCAGCCTGCTGTTGTCGTGGCCCGAGCATTCCCTCTGCACCCCACCACTCTGCAGAGGGGAGCCCAAGGGGAGACGTTGAAGACACTCCCCCAGCCGCAAGCCTTATTCCTACACTTATAAAAGGGAAGACAGACTACAGGAACCTCCAAGGTTCTTGGAATGATTAAACAGATAGTGGATCTTGGGGCCCTTAAAACGGGGATGCAAAGTCCGTGCTCCCCAGATTTAGCCATTGCTACTATTGCCATCAGTTGTTCCGTGCATCTCGTCTCCTCCCCCATCCCTCAAATCCCACAGGATGAGGAGCCCACAGCTGCTACTCTGTAGGGAGGCAGGTGTCCAGCCAAGGTCACATAAGCCTTAGCTCCGGGTCAGCTTTCTAACAATCTCCTGCCAAGCTGCTCAAAATGAGGGCCTCAGTTCCCTCATCTGTAAAATGGGGATAATACCAGTCTCAGGGGGCGCTGAAAGGACTGAAAGCTACATTACGTACAGCCCCAGCCTCTGGCAGGGTCTCAGGTAATAGGCACTGGGCCGTTGTTCAACATGGTGAGTGTTACTTCGGTGCCAGGAATTGAGCTGGGGACTGGTATGCCAAACAGGGGGAGTAGGGAGAGGCCCAGACCTTACCCTTTGCCCCTTCCTCCCTCCAGCTCATGCCCAGCACCAAAGACACCTCCGCAGATTATCTGACAGCTGGAGAGAAAACCATAAATGACACCCGCTCTCTGCCCATTTGGAATTAGACCTGACAGCTCAACCTCTACTTAGAGAGGTCAGAGAAAGCTTCTGGGAGAAAAGAGTGACTGAATCCAATCCTTTTAAAAGGGCAAGCAGGAGGGAACAGTATTCTAATCAGAGGAACAGGCTTAAGCAAAGGCCCAGCATGCTGCAGGGTTCACAGGGCTGGGCCAGACTCCTAGATGAGCCTCCCGCCTCATCACCCTGCCGCCCAGGTCAAGCCGGTGAACAAGAAGTCCGTGACCAGTCTCATCCTGGTGAACCAGCTGTTGACTGGCCTCCCCCAGGAGCCAGCACCCACTATACTTGGCTATCTCATTAAACTCAGTGAGAACGATCAGAGGTGAAAACCCAAGTCCTGAGAGGGGAAATTACCTCTCAAGGTCACGCAGAAGCGGGGCAGCACCCGGGTGAGAACCCCTGCTCTGAATCCATGTCCTGAGCCTGTCAGCACCCGCCCTCTGGAACTCACAATTCTGCAGCAGAATCTGGCCAGAAAGTAACTAGTTTGGCCCTCCCACCCCTCTCAAGAGAGGCTAAAGGCCTCATCCAAAGTCACACAGCTGGAAAGCGGCAGAAGCTGGATTTGCACCTGGTCCCAGCTCTTCACTGTGCCAACCACCCCCCCGGTCATGTGTTCCCTCCCAGGTCTCCAGACCAAAATGCAGCAGGGCATAAGCAGGGGGCACATAGCCTGTCACAACACCCCCACCCCAGATTACACCTGCCTGCTGGAGGCACTGGGACCCTCAGTTCTTTCTGACTCCGGCTCTGGGGCCGGGGGGTGGTCGTGTATTGGTGGAGTATAGTCCCAGAACTGGTAGACACAGGGCACACATGCCTTTGCAGGAGGCTAAGTGCCTTATCCTGCCCCAAGATTCCTATTCCTTCCAGCTCAGAAGTCCAGTGGATTGGCCCAGCTATCAACATCAAGTCTCTCCTATCGCCTCTTGCCAACAACTGGAAAGAGCTCCTCATGGCCAAGAGATCCTCAGAGTCAACCAACAAAATCCAGCCAGCTTCTGACTCAGGCTTCCAGATTTGATGCTCCAGCAACTAAGGCAAGCAAGTCTCCAAGACCTTCTCCCCAAGGCAAGGCACTAGCCATCATAGGCAATTTCCATTTTGCTTCTGCTGAAAGAAAGAAAAGAAAAGAAGAGAAGAGAAGAGAAGAGAAGAGAAGAGAAGGGAAGAGGAAAGGAAAGGAAAGGAAAGGAAAGGAAAGGAAAGGAAAGGAAAGGAAAGGAAAGGAGAAGGGGAGGGAGGGAGAGAGGAAAGAACGAAAGAAAGGGTCTTGAAATCCCTTTTTTGGTCCTGTTTCTCATCCCCCCGGGCTAACTCTGCAAAATGACTTATGGTGTCTGAGATTTAATAAGAGGTTTTGCCATTTCTATTGGTCATGTACTGTTTGAAATAAACTTCTGGGCTACCAGGACCCAGAACCAGGAACAGGGAAGTTTTCTTCTCTTCGGTGTTCTCTGCACACATTAGGCCCACAGAACAATCCTCTGTTAAACCCTGCACAGTCCACATGGCTGAGAGGTAGCCGACCCTCCCAACAGCTCAGAGGAAGGTGGGGTATTGCTGTGTCTCACACCTACCCTGCAGGGATGGATTTTTACTAGAGGAAGAGGCAGTGTCAAACATTGTAGGGAGGAATGTGAACGAGTTCTTTTGGGAGGGGAACTGTGATCATCGGTTAAACCATGGCCCTAAGTCAGAGAAGGTCAAGAACTATGCATACGCTTGGATCAGCAATCACCTAGGTGCAGAAAAAAAACAAAGATGTTCGCAGAAGCATTATTTATAACAGAAAACAACACAACTGGGAGGGAGATCTCTTAAAGAATTGCACACTAAAGAATGCCCAGTAGCTACCAGATAGCAGGAAAATTTATAATAGGATCCAGACAGATTCACAAAATAGATGAAAAAAAGAGTGGCAAACCTGTATGCATCAGAGAATTAGGTTTTTTCAAAGGTTGCCTGCGTATAAATCTAGGGAAAGCAGTTACTTTCAGAGGAGGGGAGGGGAGAGATGAGGTCTTGACTTTCTATTAATTTAAGTGGTAACATATGGATGAGCTTTTCTTTCTTGCGTTTTTACTGTTTTCTAAATTAAGGTTCTACCCTGAAAAAATAAAACTGAAAAAAAAAAGGTACTAAAGTTTTCTTGCCCGCAATTTCTCACCAACTCCACCCAGCAAAAGGGCTATTCATGGGGTCCCCGCCTTGCCTCCTCTAGACAGGCCTCACACTCTCAAGGTGTGTGTGTGGGGGGGCATATAGGAAGAGAGAATAGAGGTGGGGATGAGGGGCTTGGTTGGGAGAGGTAGTGTCAGCGTTAGGCAGTTCCTCCATCCGCAAAGCTGGCATGGAGTATTGTCCCAGAACTGGTAGACACAGGGCACACATGCCTTTGCAGGAGGCTAAGTGCCTGGGCCTGGCATGGGTCCCCAAATCAGCCCTTCTCTACAGAACTGTAGCTAAGGAGAATGGCCAAGCTCCACACATGGCCCTAAGTCAGAGAAGGTCAAGAACTAGCTAGGGCACCCTTTCCATAGATTGGCCTCAATTCTCCCCAGCCCTGGAATGTACCTCTGAGTGGCCCCAGTATCCAGGGTAAGGAACTGAGGCTTGAGGTTCTTCAAGGCGCCTAGGGTCACACAGCTGGAATTGAAATTCAAATTAAGTTGATTACCAAGGCCACCTGTCTCCCTGTGCCACGTCACGCCCCTCAACCCACCAGACTCTTTCAGTCTGGTTTAAGATGGGGTGCTAGAAGAGGCCCTCATTCTCCACCAGAATCCAGGCGCCAACCCTTGTCTAAACCACACAGTTTTCCCTCAAATTCTTCCTTGATGGGGGGAGGGGGCAGGACCTCGTTGGGATTCCAAACCATAACCAGGAAAACGCACAGACGAACACATATAATTATGCACGTAACTGTAGGGTGAGAGCAACAGTGATGAATCCCCCAGACTCTCCCAGTCTCTACCGGGTGAGGGCTGCGCGGTCCGCCGTACCGCTCCGCCACCCGCCCGCCCGCACCTCTGTAATATGGGGCAGTGCCCGGCCGCCCGCAGTCCGCGAGCCCGGAGCACCGACGTGGCCCGCGAACACCGCCAGACCCCACGCGGAACCCCGCGGCCACCGGAGGCTGGAACGCCAACGCCAGGGCGACCCACCCACTGCCCGACCTCAAGCGGCGCGGCTTCCTCCGGGTTCCCATTCAAGGTCGGGGCGGTCCGCGGGCACGGATCGCCGAGCCGGCGCCGTTCCGGTGAGGAAGTAGCCGGCGGTCAGGGCCCGACCGACCCCCGCCTCCACCGCCCGGCCCCGGGCACAGCGGGCGGGGGGCCCCCGACGGCGCGCTCGCTGCGCCCCGGCTTGGTTCCCCCGCTCCGAACGCGAGTCCCCCCCACCGCCACCGCCCCCGGGCGCCCGCGCGGTTCCCGCCCAGCCGGGGACGCACCTGGCCGAGCCCCCGCCGCGGGTCCCGGCTCCGGGCACTCCCTGCGCCGCGCGCCCTCCGACGCCCGCGCTGCTACTTCTGCTTCGGCTGGCGCCGCGCGCCACGTGACTCCCGGGGGCCGCCCCCAGCGCCCCGGCCCGCCCCCCGCCGCTCAGGGGCCGCCCTGCCCCGCCCGCCGCGCGGCGCACCCCGGCAGCTCGCCCAAGCCCGGGACCCTGCCTCCGCGGCCGGGGGAGGAAACTGAGGCCACGGGCTGGGGGTGGGGAGCGGAGCGAGCTGCCCGAGGAGACCACTGTCGAGGGAGAGCGAGAACCTGCAGACGCCCATGCAGCTTTTGGGGAGCGCCTCCTGCATCCAGGTGCTTTAGGTAAAACCAACAAACTCATCATCACCTGGCGATCGCTGTGCACCTGCCGGAATTTGAAATCGTCACCGAGGCTGCGCTGGTGTCAGACCACCCCGGCCTCAGTTTCCCCATCTGTCAGGCGGGATCAGAACAGCGCTGGCCCCAAAAGTGTGTTGTAAGGAAGGTAGAATTAGGAATTTATCTCCCAGTTTCCAAGCACCTGGAGGAGATAGATGCTTAGTTAACGGTGTTTAGTTGACGGCTCTTTTCCATTGTTTTTCACGAAATCATGTTAAACTTTTCGTGTGCACCTTTCACGCGAGTGTCTCCGTGGTGATTCAAGCCAGCGTGAGGGTCACCTACAGAGCCCTCAGAGCGTGTCAGTGTTACTCCGAGGTTGAGTTACAGCATTTTTTGAACCTATGAATGTTGCTCGGACTGCAAATGGTCTATGCGAAGCCACAGAACGCATTCACCGACCTCAGAAATCCACAGATTCCTTTCTTTCCCAGCCCCATCTCAGGAGTGTACCGGTGACTACTCCCCAGGGACCACTTACTGCCCTATTTTCTAAAGAGATCTTTAAAAGACTTCTTAGAATGTCAGCCACTTGGAATCATGGAGCCAATTTCCAAGAAATAAAGCCTAACTCTAGATTACATTTCTTTGTCTTTTTTTTTTCTGTAAGTACTCCCAACTTAATATTTATTTCCATCCATCTTTTTAACCCTTTTATTTTGGAACCTCTTATACCATGTGCATGATACGTTTGTGCGATCATGTATGTGCACACTTTACTATTCCAAATTCTGCTCGTAGTCGGAACCACGTTGAATCGCTTGCTGACAAAATGAGACTGTGTGCAATCACACAAGTTTTGGAGATCACTACTGGCAGCCTGGGCTCCTAGCCTCTGTCCAAACAGATGCTAATTCTGGCTGGAGCTTTCTCTGGTCCCTGGGGTCAAGCAAGAAAAGAAGAACATGTAGTCCATGCTTCAGTTCGAAGAACTCTCTTTTAACCTGCGGTAGGAAACCTACAGCACCTTGGAGCTAAAATCATCTGCATGAGATGATGGTTACAGTAGATGGCAGTTTGCGCCTTCATATTTTTTCTTTGCTTTTCTTCTCTGCCTCATTGTTTATCTTCGGGTGAACCGCTAAGGGCTCCGGTGCAATGAACAGGAATCGCTGGGGCTCCTCATCTCTTTATTAAACTTCATCTTGCTTGTTCAAAATAATTGGGACATTAACCCCTCCCCACCTGGACTCCTTTCAGGGGGACTCATATACAAAATGACATTTCTTTTCCAAAGCACAGTAGGCAGAGAAAGAAGCCACCATCTCAAAAAAAAAAAAAAAAAAAAAATCCATCCCCGGGAGGGCTCTCATTAAGTCAGTGTTAAGTCAGCGGGCACTGGAGTCCCGATCTGTCTGTCTGGTGCCAGCGCCGAGGGGCTCCCGGCACCACTGCCCATCCAAAACATGACCCGCAGGCATTCGGGCAGGGAGAAGTGAATTTGTAACCACTCCACACAGATTCACAAATGGGTCAGGAAGTGACCTCAAAGGGTGGAGGGAACTTTCTTTTCCTTTTCATATAAAAAGAGAGAAGAAGGGGGGTGAGGAGGAATAACCTGAAAAAAAAAATTCTTTTCATCAAAATTGCCTCAATCTGGGGCGTCTGGGTGGCTCAGTGGGTTAAGGCTCAGGTCATGATCTCAGGGTCCTGGGATCGAGGCCCGCATCGGGCTCTCTGCTCAGCAGGGAGCCTGCTTCCTCCTCTCTCTCTGCCTGCCTCTCTGCCTACTTGTGATCTCTCTGTCAAATAAATAAATAAAAATCTTTTTAAAAAATTGCCTCAACATGTTGTTATGTGCTCCTCTCCAGTCCTCAGTATGCATATGTTGTTGTTTGTTTGTTTTTGTTTTTTTCCCAAAACCCTCTTCCATTGGCCAAGCCCCGTGGTGCCCTGGACCATCAAGCCATTGGTGTTACTGTTTCCCTCTCTGAAAGATGGGCATAGTAACCTTACCTGCCTCCCCAGGCGATGGTGAGGATTAAATGTGACAAGCTAACACAGGCATCCTGCTTCAATCCTCAGAGCTGACTGTTTTTAATGTTGTCATTGGAAAGAACCCTGTGGTGGTGGCAGGAAAGTGTGGGCTTGAAGAACAGGGAGAACTAGGTTCAAGCCACTTCCCTAGCTGTGTGACCTTACACTGGTCAGTCACCCTCTCTGAACCTCCAGTTCCCCCATCATTCTGTCCTTTGGGATGTCCAGAATAGGCAAATCTATAGAGACAGGAAGTATATTAGTGATTGCCTAGGACTGAGGGCATGCAGGTATGGAAGGTAATGACTAAGGAGTAAAGGGTTCCCTTTTGAAGTGAAGAGAAAGTTCTAAAATTGTGAAGGTGGCTGAACAGTGCTGTGAACACACCCAAAGCCATTGAACTGTACATTTCAGAAGGGCAAATTGCATATATATGATCTATGTCAATAAAGCTGTTCAAAGAAAAAAATACCTACCTTAGAAAGTTGGTTAAAGAATTCAAGGTGGTGGGGGATGCAGAGATGAGAACAACACAGCTTTCGATACATAACAGCCTCTCTCATTTTATTAACTGTTACACAATGGGCCTTCCAGACCTGGGCCCCTTCTCCCCAGGCCCCAGTGAAGCCCCTCAGCCTGCCCCAGGGAGCCTTCTGGCCTACCCCTCCACGCCCAGAGCCAAAAATGAGCAGAAAACCCCTGAGAGCCTTTGCGCTTGGTTTCCTTTCCCGACATTGTTCAGAGAAGTGCATGTCCCCTGGGGACAAGCCTAGTCCCAGCTGCCGGCCGGTGGGCCTCTGTGAGAGGAAGTACCACCCAGAGCTGGCTTCTAGACCTTGTCAGGGTTGGGCCGGGCCTGGCAGTGGGGGGGGGGGGGCAGTGGGCAGAAACCTCTGCTATTTTCTTTCTCCGTTTTATTGAAGTGTAGAACGGTGCCCACTATTAACGTCCCACAAGTTGATAAGTTTGGATATGTGTATGCCTGTTACCATCACCACAACCAAGGTAACAAACCTAGCCATCACCTCTGAATGTTTCCTTATGTCCCTTTGTCACTGTAGTTGCTTTTTGTGTTACACTGTGTATGTGTGTGTGGTGAGACCCTAACATGATTTGGCGCCTAACACATTTTTAGATATGCAACATGATCGTCAGCTGGAGACACAACGTTGCCTAGCAGAGCTCTAGAATCGACTCACCTTATGACACAGAAACTGTATGACCATTGAACACCCCCCCCCCCCATTGCCCCATCGTCCCAGCTCCTGGCAACTCTCATTCTGTTCTCTGCATTCTCTTCTCTTTCAGGAGAAGAGTCACGCAACGGCTGTCCCCTGACTGGCTCACCGGGCTTAGCATAACGTCCTACAGGTTCATCCGTGTTGCTACCAAAGGTAAGACCACCTGCTTCTTAAGGCTGAAGGGCCGTCCTAGGTGCCTCCACCATTTTCTCTCCCTCGGTACCTACTGGTGGATGTTTACGTTGCCTCCACATCTTGGCTCTTATGATTGATGCTGCCTTGAGTGTGGGAATGCAGATTCTCTTCACGACACTGTCTGCGGCTTGGGGGGGGATATATATACCGGAAGTGGGATTGCTGGAGCACGTGGCGGTTCTGGTTTTAATTCGATGAAGAACCACCTCGCTGTTTTCCACAGTCGCTGCACCAGTTTGGGTTCCCACCAACATGGCGCGAGGCTTCCTCTCTTTCTGCCTCGTCTCCAACACCCATTACTTTTGTTTGTTTGTTTGTTTGAATACTAGCTACTCTAACAGGTATGAGGGGGCTGTCTCGTTTTGGTTTCAATTTGCATTTCCCTGATGATTAGTGATGTGGGGTGTCTTTTCACAGACCTTCGCTGGCCTTCTGTATGTCTTCTTTGGAGAAATGTCCGTTCAGGTCCTTTGCCCACTTTTAAATCAGGTTGTATGTTTCATTGCCACTGCATTGTAGGAGTTGGCTGTCTAAACTGAGGCTGGTTGGGACGAGCCTCTGCTCCCATGGTTTTTCTTTGTGGTTCTCAAGCCTTGGGTTCCTGCTGGGGCTCATTTATTCATTCAACAAACACTCACTGAGTGCCTTCCAGGAGCCAGGCACTGGGCTCCAGGAAGACAGTAGTCATCACCAAAGTCCAGCCTCGTGAGTATGTATTACAGATGGGGGGGTAGGGGTGGGGGGCTCCAGAGGGAGACCGAGCAATTTCATAGCCCAATTCTTCCCCTCACAGTCTGCATGGCTCTGCACAGAGCAGGCAGGCTCTAGGAGGCTCAGTTTCCCCATCAGCGTTAGGGTTACTGTAAAGGAGCGAATCAGCTAACGTGTGTCCAAGTCCTGGGCACTATTCCTGGTTAAAGTGCGACCCTAGCGCTGATGAGGCAGTCATCACTTTGTCGTGCACACATGAGACGCTGTCCCCGCTGTGCTTAGAGCTGGCTCAGCTGCGCCTTCCCCAGGCCCTCAGCCTCGTGTAAAATCGAGACAGTTAAAATCAAGAGCGACTGTGAAGGTGCAGCTGAGAGTACCAGGTGTTGAGACAGGCCTGGCTGGGAATCCCAGCTCCACCACATTCCTACCTTGCATCCCCGGAGAAGTGACTTAGTCTCCCTGAGTCTGTTTCTGGAGCTGCACTGCTGAGGACGAAAGGCCCTACCTCTAATGGCTGGCGCGTGAGTCTGGATGTGCTCGGCTTCCCCAAAAAACTGTTTTTAATCTGATGTCTCTAGAAGCCCAGGAGTTGAGGGGGGGGGTTGGGCAGGCACAGGGCAATCGGAAGTTCAAGGACATCAACATGATGAATACTCTTTCCACATCTGCCACTCCTGGCAACCTGACCAGAAAGGGGGAAAGCAAGAGAGAAGAAAACTCCCCCTGTAGCCTGCATCACGCTCTTTCTCCCTTACCATTAATCGGAACTGAGGCCCATTCGGGGAACAGGGTTCCATATGTGCCTGGATGCTGGAAGCCATGTGGGCCCACCTGAAGTGTAAGCAAAACAGGGTCACTATTGAGGATGGCAGCGGGGGACACTGTCAAGTGTGCAGCCTGCAGGTCCTGCAGGGATCACAGAGCTCCATGAGGCAACCAAAGAAATCTCACCTGAGGACGGAGCTTCCCTTCTGGTTCCTCCACAGCCCAGGAAGCCCCCAACCCAGTTCTCGCTCATTCAACAAACGCCGAGCCCTTGCTGGACCCCAGACCCTATCAGTTGTTGGCTGGGGCCGCATACAACATCATACAACATTTAAGCTGGATGGCTTCAACCAACAGAAATGTATTCTCCCACAGTTCTGGAGGCCCGAAGCTGAAGTCCAAGTCTGGGGGACAATGCTGTCTGTGCCTCTGTCCTAGGTGCTGGCAGCTGCTGGCCATCGCAGGCGCTCCTTGGTGGAGGGCTGCATTCCTCCCACCTGTGCTCCATCTGCGGCGATGGTCTTCCCTGTGTCTGGGTCTCGACTCTCTCCTTTCTCTGGTGAAGACACACACCAGTCACTGGACATAAGGTGGCCTCTAAATCTCAGATGACCTCATCTTGAGATCCTTAATTACATCTGCAAAGACCCTATTTCCAACTGAGGTCAGTTACAGGTAGGGGTGCCTGGGTGGCTCAGCTGGTTAAGCTGACTCTTGATTTAGGCTGAGGTCATAACCTCAGAGTTGTGGGATTGAGCCCCATGTGGGGCTCCATGCTCAATATGGAGTCTGCTTGAGATTTCCTCTCTCTCTCTCTCTCCCTCTGCCCCTTCCCCACTCTTTCTCTCTCTCAAATAAATTAACCTTAAAAATATATATTCACAGGCACAGGGAGTTAGGACTTAGATCTTTTTGGCAGGTCATGATTCAACCCACTGCCCCTGGATTAGGTAATAGGGCAGAGCCCATTCAGCATTCAAGGAAGAGACAGCAGGAAGAAAAATGTACTACCAGAGAATGACAAGAGCTGGGTTACAGGGATAACCCAAGGGGCTGGGAAGACTTCTCAGAGGAGGTGACTTCAGAAATGTGTCTTGAAGGATACAAAAGAGCTTTCCAAGAATACCAGATTGAGAGAGAGAGAAAAAGAGAGAGAGAGAAAGAGAGAGAGGAACTTTGTTATAAACCAGGCTGGTTGGTCAAAGCTGATCAGTGCCCTTAAAGTCAGAGTAGTGGTTCTCTTTGCCTGGGACAGGGCAAAAGGAAGGGTTCTAGAGGCTGTGATATTCTCCCTTTTAATCCTGTAATTATAAGGGGTGGTCACTTGATGAAAATGAGCCTTATCCTAACAACGTGTGCAACTTTATGCATATCTCATTAAAAAAATTAATATTTTTTAAAGGTTGCTGTAGATGTTAACAAGTCATCTCTGACTTGTTCTACTTTCAGTGTTTTCTAAATATTCTTTACTGAGCACATCTTCCTTATACTAGAAAACTAAGCTGTTTGGAAACCAAGGCGGTGAGCGCCTGGGGGGCTCAGTCAGTTAACCGTCTGCCTTCGGCTCAGGTCATGATCCCAGGGCCCTGGGATCGAGTCTGACATCGGGCTCCCTACTCAGCCGGAAGCCTGCTTCTCCCTCTGCCCCTCCCCTGCACTGCTGATGCTCACTCAGGCTCTCTCTCTCTGCCTGAAATAAAAAATTTAAAAAAAAATTTTTTTAAAAAGAAAATGATAGTTGTTAGCAAAGTGAACACTTTGGAAGGAAGATGGTGATAAAAAGTAAGCTGAGGGGGTTCCTGGGGGTGCCCCACATTCTGTTTCTTTAGGAGATGGTGGCCACACTCACATGTTCTGTGTGTGAAAACTAATTGAGGGGCGCCTGGGTGGCTCAGCTGGTTAAGTAACTGCCTTCGGCTCAGGTCATGATCCTGGGGACCAGGGATCGAGCCCCACATCGGGCTCCCTGCTCGGCGGGAAGCCTGCTTCTCCCTCTCACTCCCCCTGCTTGTGTTCCCTCTCTCGCTGTGTTTCTCTCTGTCAAATAAATAAATAAAATCTTAAAAAAAGAAAGAAAGAAAGAAAGAAAACTAATTGAGTGAAGTGAACTAATTGCACACTTATATTAAGCGTGTTTTTCTGCATTAAGTTATACATCGATAGAAATATTAAAATACAAGACAGGTAAGGAGTGGGAATGAAACATTTAAAATCTTTGTGGTTTACTGAAATCAGTAACATTTATTTAATACTGACGTAGTGCCAGGACTCTACATTCGGTAAATAAATTTAGTCCTCGCAACAGAGTTGGGAAGCTCAATCATTGCTGTGTCCATTTTACAGATGAGCCTCGGAGGTAGTGGGTAACCTGCAGGGCTGGATGCTGGGCCTACTGAATCAGAACTCAGGGGATCTGCATTTTCACGACCCACACCCCCATGCTACAATTCTTTTGTACTCTCTAGTTTGGGCACCAATGCCTTCCACTGAAACAACAGAGAAAGAAACATTTGCTGAGCCTTTGCAGAGATGGAAAGCACTCTGGGCACTTTGGGCAGATACAGAGAGGTATAAGCCATAAAGATAAGGAGACTTTACTGGCAGATTCCAGAAAGACCACCTCCTAATGAGTTTCTCTGGGAGAGAGGACACTGATTAACCCTCTCCCCATGGAATCCAAGACAAATTCTCCTTAAACACCAATTCAATAGACCACTCACTCAGCCCACAAGCATTAATAAGCACCTACTATGTGTCAGTCACTATTCTAGGCTCTGAGATTCAGAAGAGGAAAGATTCATTCTCTATCAGGAGGTCACCTGATAGAGAATGAATTTGACCTACCTGAGCAGGTAAAAAAAAAAAATTTGGTTACACACCTGTGAAAATGGGTAAACTAAAGACAATACCCCGTGCTTGGGAGCACAGGGAATACCCGCTAAGAACACAAAATGGTATGGCCTCCTCAGAAAACAGCTGGGCAGTTTCTCACAAAGGGGCACACACACCAATCATAGGACCCAGCAATCCCACATCTAGGTACGGACCCAAGAGAAAGGGAAGCCTGTGTCCATGCACAACCCTGCCTCCGTGCCCATAGCAGCTTTACCCATTAGTCACTGAAAATAGGAAATGGGACCCCAATGCCTTTCGACTCCTGAAAAGGTAAAGCAATGTACACGCACCGAAATGGCCCACATCGATCAGAGAATAAACCCACAGGCACAACACCGAATGTGAAGCTCAAATGCATTATGCTAGGTAAGAGAGACCAGAATCAAAACGCTCCAACGGTGAGATTCCGCTGATGTGACATTCTAGAAGAAGAAAAACCACAGAGACGAAAATAGATCACTGGTTGCCGGGGGCTTAAGGGCTGAGGACAAAAGAGCACAGAGGAATGGGGGTGGGTGGCTGATGGAACTGTTTCATATTTTAATCGTAGTGAGATTACGCATCTATATGAATTTGCCAAAACTCAAATACTATACATCCAAAGGGGTGAATTTTACTGAGTAAAAATCATATTTTGCTTAAAAAAAATTAGAGTAAGACAGTTGAGAAGGCCAAGTAGGGTTGAGGGAGAAGGAGGAATGGAGCAGGTTTGGGAGAAGACGGTCAGGAAGATTTCCTGAAAGCAGTGAGTCTCTGAGGCCACGGAAAGGCGAGAGCCGCCAGCTGAGCGGGGACAGGGGGAGAGAGGGCGGGTGCACACAGCACAGACGCAGGGAGGACGCGCTCTGGGCAGGGTGCAATTCTGCTGGAGCGAAGGGTGTCTGTGTCCCAAAGGAAGGCGGAGCTCGATTCGTGCAGGCCCTGCTGAGCCTCAAGAAGGAATTTGGACATTACCTGGGGGCCATGGGAGCTAGCAAAGATGTTAGAGCAGAAGAGCCATCCAGAGGATTTCAGGCTTGGAAATCCATTGGGGAGGGCAGGCTGAAGGCTGGAAGACTGGCCCAGACATTCTTCCCCGTGGTTGTGCATTCTTGGCACAGACATTCTGTGGTTCAGGCTTTAAGGAAACACTTGCTGTGCCAGGCACTGTTACCAGAGCCGGGGGACAGACCCCAACCCCTGTGGCTCTTACATTGTAATGGGGAAGACAGACCATAAACAAGGAAATAATTACCAAGGTCAACCCGGAGGGCAGGGAGTTCTGGGACAAAGCGGATGGGTGTAATGGGGGAAGTGAGAGGGAATAAAGATAAGGCAGTCTTGGCAGCCTCTGGGAAAAGGTGACACTGAGCCTGTCCTGAGGAGGAGAAGCCCTAAGTGAGGACCCGGAGAAGGAAATTCTCAAGTACCTGTGAAGACCCCAAGAGGGGGGCCTGATTGCTTTGGTGGGACACACAGTAGATGCAGGATCTCTAAAACCCATGAATGGGGAGGCGCCTGGGTGGCTCAGTCGGTTAAGCCGCTGCCTTTGGCTCAGGTCTTGATCCCAGGGTCCTGGGATCGAGTCCCGCATTGGACTCCCTGCTCAGTGGAAAGCTGGCTACTCCCTCCCCCTCTGCCTGCTGCTTGCCTACTTGTGATCTCTGTCTCTCTCTCAAATAAATAAATAAAATCTTCAGGAAAAAAATAAAAATAAAAAAATAAAAGCCATGAAGTGGGGCACGGCTACACCCTCCCAGGGGGCTCCCGTCTGGAAGAAGATGGACAGAGCTGTCCCCGACGAGCGGCTGTCTCTCAGGCCGGTCCCACACAACCTCCGTATCTCGGGGATGATAGTCTACGGCCCCCAGTGGGGAAAGAACAGCTTGAACCCATAAGAGTGGGTTTCCTCCTAGGTCTAAAGGTCACAGCTGTGTCAGTGTAAGCAACATCCGTGCTGCTGGAATCCCAGCAGCTGCGGAGACAGGGAGACTGAGGACACACCTGGAGAGGCCAATCTGGACTTCAGAAACTTAAAAAAAAAGAAAAAAAAAAAAAAAGGCGAGCCCTTCCCGGCTCGCTCCCTGTTGGTCACCTCCCTCAGCCACACAGCCGTGTCCACAGGGGACGTGGCTCCCGGACTGAACCTTGGCATCAGGATCAGGTGGGAACTGGGCCGCCCACCAGCCAGCCAGGTTTCCTGACTTGTAAGGGACCGTCACCGACAAGGTGACCGCTGCCACAGAGTTCCGTTACTCGGGTGGCTTTGAACAAGAGAAATTTATTCTGTCACAGTTCAGGGGGGCAGAAGTCCCCAGTGCAGGTGTCAGCAGGGCTGTTGGCCCTGGCGGCCCTGAGGGACGACCTGCTCCACCTCCCGCTCCTGGTGCCCGCACCCCTCGGTGTCCCTTGACGTGGGCCCACGCCTCTGTTCTGTGCTGTCTTGTCACATGCCTTCTCCCCGTGTCCCACTGAGGGGGGGTTCTTTTCATAAGAACAGCAGTCACTGACTTTAGGACTCACTCTATTGCACTATGACATTGTAACTCGATTGGCAAAAATCCTAGATCCAAATATGGTGCCATTTTGAGGTTCCTGGTGGACGTGTGTTGGGGGCGTACTATCAGACCCAGCACACAAGGTAATAAACAAGACGAACACCGGGCTTGCCTCGGGCCACGTAGAGAACTCGCGAGCGGCTGGAAAGGTAAGGGCCAGGGGTGAGGACCGAGACCCCCCCAAGGACCCCACGTGCCTGGGTGATAATCGATGGTGGCTAAACGGCCTTCCAAGGGGAGGGAGTTCATTCAAAAGCCAGCTGTGGGAGATTGTACTTCCTGAAGACACCCCCACCGGCCCATACCATCCATTCTTCTACAGTGTGATGTGCACGTTCCGAACCTGGCCAGTCTTTGTAACTTTGTGTGACAGATCCATAGAATATGCGTTACAGCTTCTGCCTGGCTCCTACATACGCCCTAGGAGCCTCAAGCTGACTTAAGAAGACCAGCGCCGCCGAAGCCACCATGTTGGAGAGACTGCACAGACTCGGCACAGACACAGAGGGAGTCCCAGGGCGCCCCCGTGACCCGAGGCCCCTCTCTGGTCCCAGCCCAGGCACCAGAAACCAGAGTGAAGAAGTCTTTGAGATGACCACAACCGAAGTCAGCACCTGTCCCCAAGTGTAGGGGAGACCCTGAGCCAGAACTGCCCACCACACCCCAATTCCTGACTCTTAGACATCATGATAGATAATCGATGGCTATTGCGGTTTTAGCCACTGAGCTCCGGAGTAATTCATCACACAGCAATCGAGCACTGAGACGAGGGGCTTATTTGTCAAAGGGGCTTGCAGGATGGGGGCCAAGCAGAACTGTCCAGGCCTCCAGAAGGCAGGAAGGGCTCTGCCATCTGGAGTTCTCTTGCTTTGCCCGCTCTCCTGGCCTCTTCTTCCTCTCCTCTAACTTAAATGTGAACAAGTATTTGAAATGCCCACTTGAAGGATCTGTCCTCTTGCTCTTCCCCCCAACTGACACATTCCGTTTCACCCTATACTGCTCAGCTCATCGTGTTACGGAAGAACAAGACAGATTTTACCTCCATATTATTTAAACTAACCGCTAAGAATTGCTTTAAAAAGGTAATAGTGATGGGGACGCCTGGGTGGCTCAGTCAGTTAAGGGTCCGACTCTTGATTTTGGCTCAGGTCCTGAGGTCTGGATTCTGAGCCGGAGCCCTGTGCCGGGATCCAAGCTCGGTGGGGAGGCTGCTTGAGATTCTCTCCCTCTTCCTGTCCCTCCCGCTCTGCTTTGCATCCCCGCCACGCTCCCCCGACCCGGCTCACACGCATGCTCTCTCTCTAAAATAAATAATTTTAAAAAATAAAGAAAAATAAAAGAATAATTGTGACATAAATATACATTTGCTATGACTCTCAAACACATTAAAATTAAGATGTATGAATGACTGCCAAGAAAAAGATGGTTAGCAATTGATAAAACAAACATAGCAAAAAAAAAAAAATAACACGTAGCAGAGGATCATAGGTGGCAGGATGCTTGCCCTCTAATTTGTTAAACTTTCCTGAGTGTTCTAAAATGTTCATAATAAAATGTTGGGGAAATAACAAGAACAAATAACTACATAGCCAATACGACGACGGGCCAGGTACAGTCCTAAGCCTTACCATCTGATGACTCTTTCAGTCCTCACCCCAGCCTTGAAGCGAGCTTTGACTATTATCCCCATTTGATTGAAGAGGAAGCTGGGCAGCAGAAGTTCAAATCGTGCCCAAGGTCAGGAGGCAGGTAAGGGACAGAAAGGTGAGAGCGAAGCTAGCTAGTCGGCCCCGGCTTCTGATCACAATGTACCCCCTCTCACTCAGACAGGCCATTCTTTTTTTTTTTTTTTAAGATTTTATTTATTTGACAGAGAGAAACACAGCCAGAGAGGGAATACAAGCAGGGGGAGTGAGAGAGGGAGAAGCAGGCTTCCCGCCGAGCAGGGAGCCCGATGTGGGGCTCGATCCCAGGTCTCTGGGATCATGACCTGAGCCGAAGGCAGTCGCTTAACCAACTGAGCCACCCAGGCGCCCTCAGACCAGCCCTTTCTAATCAGAGGAATTAGAACTGGATAACTAAAACACACTTATATTAACGTTGTATGCCATTCTTTGTGGCTGCCCTGGGAAACCCGCCCTCCCATGGCTGGAACGCCCCCACGTCTGAGGCTACCCCTTAGGGGAAGCCAGAGCCTTGCTTTCCCAGACTCCCTGGCAGCTGGCTTGCAGATAATCCCCGTCTGCCCCATCCCATCAGGCAGGGGGACAGCACCAGGCTTGTGTTCAGAAGCTGGCGACTGGAGAAGCAGGGGTCAGAGGGCATGCACCTGGCAAAGGCAGTGTTGTGGACCCTGTGGGCTAGAGACAGCAGCATCTGAGCCCAGCAGAAGCGGCCGTCCTGTCTCCACAGGAACATCCAGTATCCGGTTTTGTTTTGTTTCCATCAGTGTAGATTCCCGACTTGAATGTCCGCCCTTCTGGAAAATACACAAGCTACCCAACATCCTTTAGTAAATTCATTGTTCTGGCAACGCAGGACTGGGTTCCTGCCCTACCTCCTACAACTGCTGGATGCCTTGTATCTTCAGGGTGATTCCCAAAGGTATAAAGAAAATGGTGGAGCATGTGACTCTTGACCTCAGGGTCACGAGTTCAAAGCCCATGTTGGGGGTATAAAGTGCACTTAAAAAGAATATCATTAGTCACTAATACTCAAAGCCGATTTTAGAATTCTGTATCTGTGCACATATTACTCATCAAAAAAGAAATATGGGGATGCCTGGGTGGCTCAGTCAGTTGGGCATCTGCCTTTGGCTCAGGTCATGATCCTGGGGTCCTGGGATCGAGTCCCACACTGGGCTCCTTGCTCAGCTGGGGGGGGTGTCTGCCTCTTCCTCTGCCTTCTGCTCCCCCTGCTTCTGCTCTCTCTCTCTCTCTCTCTCTGGCAAATAAATAAATATATAAATAAATATATATATTTTAAAAAGAAATACATAATTGAATTGATTAAAAAGACAAAAAAGGAAATATGATTAATTATGAATCACAATCTCTGGGTGGGATGGCTATTTTTCCATCTCTTTTTTTTTTTTTTTAATTATTTTATTTATTTGACAGAGAGAAACACAGCCAGAGAGGGAACACAAGCAGGGGGAGTGAGAGAGGGAGAAGCAGGCTTCCCGCCGAGCAGGGAGCCCGATGTGGGGCTCAATCCCGGGTCTCCAGGATCATGACCTGAGCCGAAGGCAGTCGCCCAACCAACTGAGCCACCCAGGCGCCCCTATTTTTCCATCTCTTTATACGTTTCTTCATTTTTCAAATACCTCAGTAAATATCTTTTTTTTTTAAAGATTTTATTTATTTATTTGACAGAGAGAAACGCAGCTAGAGAGGGAACACAAGCAAGGGGAGTGAGAGAGGGAGAAGCAGGCTTCCCGCTGAGCAGGGAGCCCGATGCGGGGCTTGATCCCGGGTCTCCGGGATCATGACCTGAGCCGAAGGCAGTTGCTTAACCAACTGAGCCACCCAGGTGCCCCAGTAAATATCTTAATAATCAAGAAAAAAGTACTGTGGAAAACAGCTACAGCCCACGGAATGGAGCAGGGTATTTGAAAATCATACATCTGATAAGAGACTTAGATCTTGGACGCCTGGGTGACTCAGTGGGTTAAAGCCTCTGCCTTCAGCTCAGGTCATGGTCTCAGGGTCCTGGGATCCAGCCCGCATCGGGCTCTCTGCTCAGCAGGGAACCTGCTTCCTCCTCTCTCTCTCTCTGTCTACTTGTGATCTCTCTCTCTCTCTGTCAAATAAATAAATAAAATCTTTAAAGAAAAAAAAAAGAGAGAAACTTAGATCTTTATCTAGAATACAAAGGGATTTTATGACTCAAAAATACACATAAACCAGTCAAAAGTGGGCCAAAAATCCAAATAGAAATTTTTTTCCCCGAAGAAGATGTACAAACAGCCAATAAAATACATGAAAACATGTCGACATCATTCACCATCTGGGAAATGCAAAATGAAATCACATGAGATGCTACTTCATACATACCAGGGTGATAAAAATAGAGAGGGGGCGCCAGACCGGCTCAGCCAGTAGAATGCGCGACTCCGGATCTCAGGGTCTTGAGTTCGAGCCCCACATTAGGGACAGAGCTTCCTTAAAAAACAAACAAACAAAAAAGACAATCAAAAGTATTGACACGGATGAGGGGAAAATCAGAACCCTCAGACACCACTGGTGGGAATGTAAAATGGGGCAACTGCTTTGGAAAATAATATGGCAGTTTCTCAAAAGGTTAACAATAAGGTTATGATATGACTGAGCAATTTTACTCCGAGATGTAGACCCGAGACAGCTGGAGACACACAGCCACACAAAAGCTTGAACATGAATGGCAGTATCAGTATTATTCAAAATAGCCAAATGGTGGAATCACAAGGCAGAAGTCCGGGCACCTGGGTGGCTCAGTGGTTAAAGCCTCTGCCTTCGGCTCAGGTCATGATCTCAGGATCCTGGGATCGAGGCCCGCATCAGGCTCTCTGCTCAGCAGGGAGCCTGCTTCCTCCTCTGTCTCTGCCTACTTGCGATCGCTCTCTCT
Source organism: Spilogale gracilis (assembly GCA_004023965.1). Lineage (NCBI taxonomy): Eukaryota > Metazoa > Chordata > Mammalia > Carnivora > Mephitidae > Spilogale > Spilogale gracilis. The sequence goes on from PITA01005425.1 coordinate 110,588, forward strand.
GTCAAATAAATAAATAAAATCTTTAAAAGAAAAAAAAAAAGTCACCCAAAAAGAAGATGAACACATCAAAAAATGGGCAAGAGACATGAAGAGGCACTTCTCCGAAGAAGATATACAAATGGCCAACAGACACATGAAAAAATGTTCAGCGTCACTACCTATCAGGGAAATTCAAATCAAAACCACTCTAAGATACCACCTTACACCAGTCAGAATGGCCAAAATTAATAAGACAGAAAACAACAAGTGTTGGAGAGGCTGCGGAGAAAGGGGAACCCTCTTACACTGTTGGTGGGAATGTAAACTGGTACAGCCGCTTTGGAAAACAGTGTGGAGATTCCTTAAAAAATTAAAGAT